>DWMY01000335.1:0-28581 GCA_018249775.1 Heliconius hecalesia formosus
ATAACAACAAATAAACTTTGCAAACCGTTGCTTAGCAACGGTCGGTTGTTATTAACATGGCGGAATAAATTGCCTGTCAAATTAAAAAATATTTTAATATATTAGTATATATCGACAATATTACAAAAATGAGAAAAAAAAGTAACCTATGTTCATCTGAAGACCCTCAAGTATCTCTGTATGAGTATTTTATTACAATTGAATTAGCGGTTTGGCCCTGATTGCGTAACAGACAGACAGACAGACAGACAGACAGACAGAGTTACTTTCGAATTTATAATATAGGTATGGATAGAGGTCGTCGTGTATGAACGGTATAGCGTTTGACTGTAATTGTTATGGTTATTAATTTGATATTAACTTAGGGAAATTGTTTTCGATTCAGCGCTTCCATAACAAAAAGTGTGATTGAGTTACAACTCAACATGTAGTCACTCTTAATACTAAGTTCTTTTTACCTGCTACTTGCTGCAACTTCAAATCACATTGTTGGGCGGTATATGGAAGTAGAATGGCAAGGGCCATAAAATCCGTGCAAATAAGGTTACGGGCAGCCACGAATACACAATAAATAAAATGTTCATTTTATTTAAGCATAGCAAATATTTTTTTACGAATAGAAAAGGTGTCCTAAGCTAGGAAATTAAGGATGCCCCATTTTATAGGTAAATAGGTATAAAAAATCGAAAAAATATGAAAAGGAAAATTGATATGGAGATATAATTAAAATAGAAGTGAATGACTAATTATCATATTACTAGTAAAAGTAGTTGAACAAAATAAGAAGTTATAGTTGCTACTGCATTTACTCTTTTTGTGCCTTCTTTGGAGCTTGATACTAGTAAAGGCAATTCCGCTTGAATGCCTCAAACTCTTTTAATAAGACTCAACACTTATGTCTGTGTCTATTTTCAGATTTGTCTTTTATTTGAAATTGCACCGTCTTTGATGTTTACCGTTAGAGAAATTGCAGGACTAATTTATTGCAAGCATCTGCGACTAAAGTTTAATAATTGCGTAGGTATATTTATTTGCTAACTGAGAAAATATAACAAAATTAAACTATATATGTAAAATATAACAAAATGAAATGTATGTATATAACTTTGTAATATAGCTATATGTATCTCTTAATTTCTTTTCTTTCATAAGAATACTTATCATTAAAATAATCTTCGAAAACAATATCAGTTTTTTTGGAGTCGGTGCTAATATGGAAATTTATTTAACTAATAAAAAATTGTGTTTGTTCGGTCTATTAATCTGTCATCTCTTAATGTTATATTTACCTTGGCTGGTACCGACGTTAAAAAATAACCAATTTTAAAAAGTAAATACATATATAAGAGTATCAATAACTTTACTTATTAGTTTCAGATTTTCTTTACTTTGAAGTAATCAAGCTATTTTTCTACAATTCGATTTTTTTAAGGTTATGCATATAACTAATGTTAAGTTGAAAAGAAAAGAAAAACAGAATCAAAACGAAAAGCAGAAACAAAAAAAAATACTACTCATTTGAGCTCGGTTTATTATGATCAAAAGTTTTCGATAATAGACAAAATAGTTACAAAATAAACTTATAACAATCAGACCAATCACTGAAAGTAAAATTCATCCTTTTAATAGTAAAGTAACAGAAAAATTGTCTAATCTCAATAGACTTTGATAATATTTTTAAAATAAAACTAGCATATAAAAACTCGAAATTAACTTTTAGCGGCTTGGCCATAACTGGTATATACCGAAGCAGTAATAAACTGCACGAATTATATAGTATTAGCTGTACACTGCGCGCGTTGCTACGCCACCAACTAAAATGGATTTAAAGAAAAAATATTACACAAATATATAATTCACTTTGAATCATTTTATTAATTTTGTTCATTTCGAAAAAAAAATATGCAGCGTTTCGTTTCAATTCGATACTTATTGAAGTGCTGAGAATACATGAATACATCAGAAGCAGTCCACATGTCACGGCAATATACAAAACTAATTGAAACGACAGTGGCGCCATTGGTCGAAATTTGGTCGTACCAACTCACGCACAACAAATTTTCTAAAGATCATCACATTATCAAATGCATAGTTTACGTTTCTAATCGACTAATCGTTGGGGAGTTGTGGCTTCTATCATCATCATCATCATCAGGTCAGTAAGTGTCATTGAAAAAAGATGACGGTTAAAAAGTAAAAGCTAAAGTAAAGTTTTACTTTTGTCGTGAGTTTATAAATAAATAATGATCTTACTTTTTATATTTTTTTTACTCAAACATAGCTTGTCCTAGCTAGTATTAAGTTTATGAATATGTGTATCAATTGAAGAAATATTTTTTAAAATTATAAATGTTACAGATTATTCGTTATTTAAATGAATATAGATAAATATTAAATATTTATAATATTTATAAATTATTTAGCTTTCTAAACGTCTAAAATTAATTAGAAGGGAAATAAACTTTCATTCACTACTGTTTATTCCTTTAATCGAAACTCCAGTAGTATGTTTGCGTTGGAGGCACAAAGACAATCAATTAATCATTACTTCGATAGTGTTTGAGATGTTTAGAGAAAATAAAGTTAGATCTCGTACTAACTTTACTAATATGTAGAAGTCGTAGCACTAATTCCTTTTGTCTATGCCTTCTTTAGTAGTAATAAAGTATTTGGTACCTTTAATAAGAATTAAATTAAGCAAAATTGTCGTTTCGTATTATCTAAATTTTCTGCTTAAACTTACAGTAAGTATAATATTGTAAAACATCTTGTACAAATGTATGAGAGCGCAGCATGACCATAACCATAAGATATTGAAGTTGGGACAAGAATAACTTAGTTACTGTTTGATAGGTATAGCGGCTACCGTGTCATATGACGTAAATATTGAATTTCCTTCTCGCTTGATCGCCATTACTTCAGTATATGTATAGAGTACAATATAGAGATATATTCTCATCGCTTCAGCTCGTGTCCTCTCCTAAAAAATGCTTGGGGGGGCCTACAATGATAACTATAACAAACGTCAAGCAATTTCTACAAAAGTCACAGTCTATTTTTTTTTTCGTATTTATACATAAGCACTAATTTATATTCCTAACTATATAGTTAGGAAAGCTATATAGATATATAGCAACATTGAATTCTCTTTTTTAAAGTAGCTTCATGTAAGTTTTGTGTTTTTACAATTAATTTATGTTCATGGTATTTTCCGTTTTTTCCAATTCACAAATATTTATTAAATATATTTTTGAAATTATTTTGAGTTTTCAATACGATACGAAAATATAAGCCAAAATAAGCCGAAAAAGAATAATAAGCAGACATAAGTAAAAGAAAAAAAAAATATAATTTTAAAAGTAATAAAAAATGTAACTAAACTACTATTCGAATAAGCAAAGAGAACCAAACAAAAACATGAATGAACAATAAACAGCATATAATCACATAAAAATTTACAGTAGCTGGAAATTAAAAAAAAAATATTACAAAACCGTCGACGTCGTCTGCTCTTTCAGGTCGATCATTCGGTATCCGAGCCCTCGCACAGTGCGGCTAATAGGATAGGTTATTTTGAACCAGTTATATCTCCTAAAGTATTTATTATAGTGATGTACAATAATAAAAACGTATAATTTCTTTTGATAAGGATGGAGGAAGACATAGAAAATAAATTAACACTAACCTGATAAATTTAAATTAAATATATTAAAATGTTTAATGTGGCTCAACTTTCAGTGATAAATATATACCAGCGCGGACATTTTGTAGATTTTTTTAAAGGAGCATATTCTTGTAGAATATTGTTTTAAATGTCTCATAAGGTTAAGTCAGCACACGCCATGCTAGCATTCAGGAAGCCGAAAACAAAAAAAAAGATTATACTATGTTATATTAGGTGTTTTTCGCATTTATAATATAAGTATGGATTATTAGATTGATTAGCGTCTTTTGTAGCTGATATTGTATATATGCTGGTTTATAAGTCAGTAGGTAGGTATCAAAGAGAATCGACCTGAAACGCCAGCTGCATAAACTCTCACGCTGGGTGTTAGTTTAATATAGGAGTTAAGAAAACGTCATTAGTATCTACAAACTGAACGTACCAATTAATTTATAATAATATTATATATAATATTATATAGTTTATATCGCTGATGGTAATTTATTTTAATTCCGTTAGGAAAAAAGAGAACTGATCGAGACAGAATTATTTGAAAAAAATACTTTTTATAATTATACTTATAGATTCATCACATCCGCATGCCTGTCTATCTGTTTGCCCATATAACACAGTCACTGTATTTTGTTAACTTAGTAATACAGTACTATTAACATTACACAGTTGAAACTTGGTAGATGTATTTTGTAAGCAGCTTAACATTTTTTATAATTGTTATTACACTTACACTAAAAAGAGGCTCTCCATATATGAACTGTACCAACTGAAACTACCTTACCTCAACATTTTTCATCAAATTTTTACGTACGAGGTGTTTACAGATAGATTTATAAAAGTGACATTATTAATTTCTAAAATATTATCTTCCATCTAGAAGAATTTTGCTGTTAAATAGTCATTATTATTTGTAAATTATTTTTTTTTTCAATTTTATATGTCTTCAATATTGAACCTTATACAACCTTATATAACTATATAGTTTAGATATAAAGTCCTCTTCTTCTTAGTCGCATACCCCTGTCGGAAAGGTAGTGGTCATGAGCTGTCTTTTCCATTTAAAAGATTTCCCAGATAAAGAGTACGTATTCTTTATTTGTTTCCTAAAGTAATAAAATCTATTTCATAAAAAAAAAAACTTTGAATAATTAAGCTTACGATGCTGTGCTGTAAATCATAAAAACCAAATCGTAAAATTTAGTTAACATAAATTAAAGATATTTTGAATACCATATGTTCTTTATAATTTTTTTAAGTTTTTCATTCTTCTACAATCATCGAAAGAATAGCCAAATATTTTTTTATTTATTATATAATTTTGGCTTTTATTTTATTAAAATAATTTGTTTTGTAGAAATGAGTTTATAGTAGAAAAGAAGCTAAAAAATCACATGGACTTAATTCAAAAATCTGGATTAACAGTGAGTGCACTTTTATTTGATCACCTTAGTACAGTAGCTAGCAGCGGCCTCAGCCTTCATAGGAGACAAATGTGATTAAGTTTCGTTCGGAGCCTCTATTCGATCGTGGTAAAAATCGTAACATTTAATAATTTTCTTTAATAGTTTATAAATTTAGTAATAAAAAATAAGATAATGTCCTTTGAGTAATAAATGTTTAACATTTGTTTTAATAAATAAACTATGAGCATATGTGAATATTCTTTTTTTTTACTATATAAAAAAAGGACTTATCATCGCACATACTTTCCAGACAACCCATAAATTGATTTTAAAATCATCATCATCAAATTTTGCCCCCCTTTTAAGGCTGTTATTTTTTTTAATTTAACCACAAATGTATATTTTTTTCTTGAACTAGTACTATGCTTGCTGCCAAATTTCATAATTCTAGGTCAACCGAAAGTACCCTATTAATTTTGATTACATTTATAGTGTCGTAATACGCGGTTTGCGTTAAAAACGGCTATATCTTTTTTTTTAAATAAATGTAGAAATACGATTTTTTTAGGAAATCAAGGGGCCGTAGATCTGAATATATGGTTTTAATTTCGACTTGATATCTTTAAGCGTTACTGAGATAAAGGCTCTAAAAAGACAGATAGACAGACGGATGGACAGCAAAGTGATCATATAAGAGTTCCTTTTTTGCTTACAAAAATAAAAAAATGACAGTTGACTGCCGCCTTACTACATCTATATATATAAAAGGACTTGTGCTGACTGACGGAGGTAAGACGCACGCAGAGCCGTAACCGCTGATGGTAGAAACGTGAAATTTGGGCAGATGTTTATTTTTATATTCTGGACATCCACTAAGAAGGGAATTTGAAAAATTTAAACCCTAAAGGGATGAAATAGGGGGTGAAAGTTTGTATGGAAAATTTTTTTTATCTGCATCGATTATTATGAAATTTGAAATTCAGACTCTTAAAAATATTTAATTGAACACGTGTTTTATGTTATTTATATGAAATACCTTAATTGTTAAGATAAACCACTTCAAGGTTAAATGAATATAATGAGAAATTACAAATTACGTATAAAAAAATAATATTGTGGAAAAAAATTTTTTTATATTTTTGAAGTAATATAGATATATTATATCAAATGCAATACCAATATATATAAAAAAATATTATTCTATTATTATGGATATAAATAATTTTATATTATTGAAAACAATATGGAGTATAACAAAATACCTTGGGATTTTGCGTGCACCAAGGACGTTAAGGCAGATATTACATATGCACTCCGAGCGAAAGCTATTGACTGCAACCCTTAGAATCCAACATTATGTGTTAGTACCGGAAATAATTCATGATTTCGTCAAAGATAAGAAAATGGATTCCTAGTACAGTTGATAAGATTTTAAAACGATATTTTGTACTATCATAACACGTTAAAAAGTCAGTAATGATAAGGCAAATACGACCTTGTATAGATATGTTTATAAATACATTACATAGAACTAGTTATAATGTAAATGTGTAATTAATGGCGTGGTATGTTTTAAAAGTCAATTAATCCAAATAATATATTTTAATCAAATATTCTTACTGATTAATTAGGTAAGGTATAAAAACCGTTCAAATGGGAGTCGGATTCGCACACCGAGGGTTTCGTGCCGATTTCAGGATTGTAGGTCAACGGGAAGTACGTATGATTTTTTTTTTATGAAATACCTACAAATTTGGATTATCGGATTTTTCTCTTTATTTGTATTTGAAGTTTTCACTTTGTCTTCACTTAATTTCTGTCTTAGAGAACCTTTCACAATGATGTAAAACATATTAAATTCTAAACACTGAAAATAATTCTGGTCATAATGGGTTAATAGATCATAAATATATTGAATAATCTGTACGTAATAATTTCAGTTGAGAATAATTTCTTGTCATTTATATTGAGGTTAATTGAGGCGCGGGGCACAAAAATCTGACTCTAAACGCGACAGGTTGTGAGTTCGTGAGTTGTGAGTGCACCGTATGAGTCGGCAGGGGTCGTTGCGGGCAAGCCTTCCATCGTTGACCCCCAAAGTACAAGAAGCAATTGGGCGAAAGAGGTTTCAGAGACCGTAGACCGTAGACTGCTCCGTTCTCCCTGACTAGGATAGTGATACCAAGGGATACATTTTTTTTTACTTAACAATGACTTAGTCAAATTCATTAATCACGATTTTAGTGTAAATTTGAAAGTCTTAATGTCTACAGAAAAAATGACTTGAATGCAACATGCATTATAGTTCTAATACTTTGCACCTTTGTACTTTATTTGGTTGTGTGATTTGTAATTAATAGTATATTTTTGACTATAGCGAAAAGAATATACATTTACTCTATTGACCCTGAGAAGGATATATTTTACTACTACTACTACTACAACTACTACTACTACTACTAACTTCACGCTTTATCCCTAGCGGGGTAGTCAGAGAGAACGGAGCGCCAAACGCTACGGTCTCTACATACCTCTCTCGCCTCGTCCACTGTCATCAACCTCTTCATACATGCCCTCCGGGGGGTCCTCATGCTTTTTACGTGACCTTCCTCCAGTATCTTTGGTACTGTGTTTTCGAAGGTCAACCGAGGTCTCCCCCTACCTCTCTTACCGCTCACTTTTCCATCATAAATCTTTTTTGCCATTCTTTCATCACTCATTCGTTCGACGTGCCCAAACCAGCTGAGCACGTTCTTCTTCATAGGACATATTTTGAAAAACAAATATAAGTACAACAAATAATTTATATACATTGTATTTCTTTTTTGATTTTAATTGATATAATATATACCCCTTAAATAGTTAAATACCATTGGATGCCGCACGTGGCGCAGAGCATAAGCATGTGTCTGGAAACGCGACAGGTTGTAGGTCCGAGGTGTGGTTTCCATTCAAGGAACGTAAATATCTAATATTTTCATTTTTTCACTCTGGTGTCGAGGCAAAGCGCGGCGTTGAGTTCCACCACTCAACACGCAATGCCTCCAGAATTTGAAGTAAGGAGGGGCTCTCTCTCTGCCTACCTCGCCACATGCGGAATACAGCGTGAAGCTGAAAAAAATTAAATTGATTCTCTCTCTCTACACAAGTACAAGTACGAGTATGTTCAAACTTATAAATTATCTTTCGAAAGAACTTTCTAACAAAACTAACATTTTTTATTTGTTGCCAGGCAATATTTTCGTCTAACGAATAATGTGCAGTTATTTCAGGTTGCTATCGCGATGGCCTTTTATTTCTTATGTACTACGTCGCGTAGTCTTTTGCATATTCGACCTTACGGTGCCTTCGTGAGCTCGAATGCGTATTTGTTGAAATATACTTTTAGTTGCATTTCAACATTCTTTAATGTTTTAATAAGACTGTTAATCCTTTGAAGCCACAAATTAAACAAATTTTATGTTTTATCATTGGACTTTTTAAATATTATAATAATCATCTAACTTTTTTTATTATTGTGTTTGATTTGATTAATTACTAAATAATATTTTTTCAACAATACTGAACTATATGTAGAGAGAGGCCGTATAATCCAACCTAATTTCCTTCTATGAGAATTTTTCTTAAATCTATCAAGGTTTCGTTTCTATGTTAAAGGTCCATATCAGAGCTTAATTTTTTATATCAACAGAAAGGGCGCATTGTATTAACCAACTTTTACTTAGATGTTAAAATTCATATCTTTAAGGTTTAACTAGGCTGGGAGGGTCCGACAGGAAACTTTTTTCGATTTTGTTTTTTGTCTTAATTTAACACAAAATGCTCATTATGATCAACCTTTGCTAAATGCTACATTTATATATTTTATAGATTAGACGGACTGCTAAAACGGTTTCACATCCAGTATTCATATTTTCGAAATAAATTATAGCTTGAGGTATGTTGCCGTGAGTCTATAAATAGCTTCATAACAAAAAAGTTTCATCAAAATCTGACTAATATTTTCCATGAATAGAGTTTTTTATTATATGGTACTATTCCGATTTTATATTCAAAGATTCAACCCTCATTTTTGTACATTGAATGTATAACCCCTATTATAGGCAGAGGGAACCTAGTGTTAAGACACTCCGTTCCCCACTTTCTGCCAAATTCTGGAGGCGTTGCGTGTGGAGTGGCAAAACTCAAAGCCGCGCTTAGCCTCGTCACCAGAGCGAAGAAATGAAAATATAAATTTAAGTAAATATAAATAAAAAATACTTGTGTATTTTTTTATACTAGAAAAGTTTTTTTTTTTAAATTTTAATGTTAATATACAAATGGAGGTTTAAATCTGTAGTATAAGAAAATGTAACATATATGATATTTTTGGTAAATCTTTAACAATGGAAAATAAGAGATTTAAGTCATATAACGTTCGTATTGCAGCGAAATAATTACGAGCAGTCCGTTGTTATAAGTTTGCTATAAAATAGCTCAGTCATGAGCAGGCTTTTCAGGCCTTTTCACTAGAGCAAAATCTCAGTTATAACTTACTGTGAATGTGTGTTGTTTTAAGGTCTACTTCTTTTTTTCGTTGTAGGTACCAAAGATTTTTTTTATATCCTGATTTAGATTGAACATTTTACATTTACTTTATTCTTATAGTTGGTTATAATATTAATCATATGAGTAAAAATAGATAACATTAAACATATAAAAAAGTCAATATATGAACCTTTTAAGCTAAATTATTGATATTTAAAATACTTAACATGCTAGTGGTTTTTAATAAATTTCATTCACTTAGGTAAAATAATTTATTAGTTTTGAAGAGCTCAAAAGTATTTCAAAGTGCTTCGTGTAAATAAAATGCACATCGTATAATCGTTTAAAATACATACTGCGCCTTTCGTCAATGTTTTTTTTTTTGATTATGTAATACGTCGACCTATTTATAAATATATCGAACAAGTTGGATTCAATTGTTCGCATCGTGTGGAACCGAACCGGTGAGGCAAAACCAACGGCTTTGTCATTTAGCTTAGTCACGCGTACGTAGGGGCTTTCATAGTCGCAAGTCAGGAGAATAGCAGCTTATATTATTTATTTAAATAGCTTCTCAAATTTTAAGAGCATAATAAAATAATTGAGGCCAATCGTGGCACAAGCATGTGACTGGGCGCGACAGGTTGTGAGTTCGATTGCCACTCGAGGGAATGAAATATTTCATATTTTCCTTTCTTAGCTCTGGTGTCGAGGCAAAGCGCGGCGTTGAGTTCCGCAATTTAACACTGCCTCTAGAAATCGGCGAAAAGCGGAGAGCGGAGTGCCTTTACAAAAGACTCCTTCTGCCTCCTACTGCTACATGCGAATACCCTGCTGAATACAGCGTGAAGCTGAAAAGAGAAGAGAATGAAAAAGTTCACTTTTACTTTTCTGTTATGGCAACTTTTGATAGTATAATTTCATCATTAAAATTTTACTACCGATAAACATACGACTATCAATTTTTATGGATACATTTGATTTTGTTAACGTCTTTGCGTGCGTATTTATTGAACGATCCAGTATACTGTCTATCTGTATTTGTAAACCAAAACAACTTTTAGCAACAAATTTTAAATGGACACAAATTATAAAATCTGAGAAAAAGAAAAGGGAATTTGTAATTACAATCAAAACAATTTGAATTATTAAATAATTATAAATAAATACCATAAAATTTATTTTAATCTTCTTTGATCTATTTGATTCAAGTATATCCTCATATACATATATAAATTGTGTTTATTCCGCTCTACAAGCCCGAACACGGCCGTCGAACGCTAGTTTAGTAGCTGCCCACACCATATGGAGCCTGTAGTAAAATACCATCTAAAGCCTGCTATGTTGAAAATATTTTTGTCGAGTAAGACCTTTGTTTTGTATTTTATTTATATCTGTTTGACAAACAACTTTAGTACTTTTTATGGTTGTTTTTGTAATAATTGCTTCTTAACTATATTATTAGTTTTAATAGAGAGTCCCTTTTGAGAATATAAAGAAACTATTATTTATCGTGAGTAATTTCTTTTAAATAACTTTTTAATTAAAGGCGACTTCTAAATAATATGCACAAAGTAAAACAAAAACCAAAAATTACAAAATAATATTTTAATTACTTCAAAGTAAATATAATTAAAAGCAAGTAACGAAATCATTGATTGTAATATACCTATTTAATATTTACTGTTCAAAATACGTTATTTTTGAAGTCGGTGCCAACGTAGTGTAGGGATTGTATTTTTTTATGAAATTAATTATATATATTTTTTATTAATTATTAAAATAAGCTATTCAGCTGTTGGTCGATCGAATGCTTATTTCCTTTCGATTTTTAGGGTTCCGTAGTCGAATGGCAAAAACGGAACCTTTATAACTTCTCCATGTTTGTCTATCCGTTTGTACGTATGCCACAGTCTTTTTATTTCGAAACAATTAGAATTACACAATTGAAACTTAGTAGGTAGATGTATTCTGTTAACGATTTTATAAATAATTAAAATGATAAAATGATTTTTAATGATATAAAATCTAAGATGATTTCCATGCTCCATGCATGCATTAAAACTAAAAAATATTTTAAAATGTCATTGAGGTTTCTAAAACCATTTTTTTTCAAAGTCAATCGTTAAAGTTAAAGATGGACACTTTTAAGGTGCTAAAATGTGCTAAAATTAACTATGATAGTAAGGGACACACACTTGAGTGATTACAGTTTAAAATTGTTCGTCAAGGTGGGCTGACTCCACCGGATCATTTTTAATTCTAATGTGAATGACCCGATAGGGAATTAAGGAGAACAAAAGTAGGTCCCACGTTGGGGGTGATATATAAATAATTTAAGTTATGCGGACTCCATGACTTAAATTATTTATAGGTATATTTATCCACCAAATAGTAGCTTAATTCCTCTATCATGAAACTAGAAAATTATTAATTTATCGTGAAATATTCGTTTTAAACCATGGACAATGCCATGTTTCTAATACAAAATATATCGTTTTTAAAAGTGGTGAAGAATCAGAAAATGTACCCACAGGGTCTATGTATAGTGAGTCAATCCAAAGGATCACACATGTTGAAGTATATCAGTCATTACTTATCGGATGATCCCGTTGACGATTGCGATACGATAAGATATATAACATTTATATATATTAAACGAAATGTTAAAATTTATATACATATGCCAAATCTGGTGTAATTACACTCGAAGTGCATACAGCGCCATCAGACAGAGTGCAGTATAATGGTGTCTATCGCACTATGATGATGTTGCACATATTCTGAATATGTTTGCCTTAGTGAATGTACCGGACGTGTTTGTTGTTATTCGTTTTAGACTCGTTACGGGCCTGGATATTCTTTAACTAATAACTTAACTAAAAACTTTAATTTAACTTTTTTGTATTTTTCGGTTCTAATGGTTTGAAATTAAAACTTATTTAGTTTAAATATTACACACTATAATGTCATAAAACATTATGTTATAAAAATAAATAGCAAAAAAAGTTTGATAATCTATTTTATAAATTAAAGTCAGAAAGTATAAAGTTATTATTTTGTATTATTTATGTAAAAACTTATTATTTTAGTATTACGCATGTATAACAAGTTGCGTATTGTCTTTAAGCATGAGTGAAATAGTACTTATTATAAAAAAAAAACCAGAGAAGCGCGAGTAGGGGCTCGCCCACCGAGGGTCCCGCTCAAACATTGGAGTTCTCGAACTTTTACTGAAATCAAGCTTAGCTTAGCCAGAGCCCTTTTATTTTATACCTTACTTAAACTCTGACTTTCTAAAACTTAGATCTGAGTATATGGTTTGAATTTCAACAAACAAATTTCGATATCTCCAAGCTGACATAAACTGACGGACAACAAAGTGATCTTATAAAAGTTCCTTTTTTTCCTTAAAACCTTTCAAAGCGTGGCGTTGAGTTCCGCCACTCAACACACAATGCCTCCAGAACTGGGTGGAAAGTGGGGAACGGAATGTCTTAACACTAGGTTCCCTCTGCCTACCCTGCTGTCTGCGGGATGCATCGTGAAGCTGATTTATTTTATTTTATATTTTTTTTTCCTTAAAAGGTACGTACGTAACCCTAACAAAGTGAAACAAAAGTCAGAATCTATCCTAGCATTGAGATATTAAATATATAAGCACGTTATTTTATCACCGGTGTCCAGTGCTTTCAATGAAACGACTGTCCTACACGAGACCTTTGTGTGTTATATCTGTTATACAGTGACTATATGATAGAAAAAGAACAATCGAGGCTTAGAGCTCACATAATTTACGGGATTAGTTTAGAGATATATCTTTAACGAAATATTTAAAGAACGCGGAATTGGCTTTCGAAATATTGTGTTTCGATATACAGTAAATATGTAAATATTTATAAATTTTGCATCTGTAAAATATATAGTAAATTGAAGTATATCATTTCCTACTTTTCACAAATATATCTACGTAACACAATTTTAATTAAACTTACAACGAGACGCAATGTATTTAATTTATGAAATAATTGCTTTCTCTTGTTGTTATTTTATTCGTTAATTTATATATAACTAAATCCTTTTGAAATTTCAATTACGTCCAAATCTCAAAGTGAAACATTTTGTCCATCAAATGGAAAACTAATTTTAGCATGTGTACAATTTTAGCATTTTGGTACAATATTAGTACCTACAAACTTTATTAATATGCACAAGAGTACGTCTCAATTAACGTTATATAGAAAAATGGATGCTATAAATTTATATATTTTTATTAAAAATTAAATAAACAAAATAAATAACTATATATTATCGTATTTATATCGAATATTTACTGTAAGCAAAGGAAAAAAGAAGAAAAATAAATGGCAATATTTAAAATATTCTAGTTCCATCGTTAGGTTTTCGCAACCAGAAGAATTTATTAGTATACAAATTGAATTTAATTCAAGACGAATCTAATAAGTCCAATCTCTGTGATTTTACAAAATCAAAAATAAATAGACTTCCCACGGTTTCATCACTCACTTTCAAGCTCCATCGTCAAACATGCTCAATGGTACCCTATTATTGTATTGTTAATATATGTATCCACATATAATTGCCACAAGTGCGTGACTGTAAACACGACTGGTTGTGGGTTCGATCCCCACTCGAAGACATTAAATATTTCATATTATATTTTTTTTATTTTTGGTGTCAAGGAAAAGAGCGGCGCTGAGTTCCGCCACTCCGCCGCCGAAAATGGGGAATGGAGTATCTTAAGACTACGTTCCCTCTGCCTACTCTGTTGTATGCAGGATACAGCGTGAAGCTAATTTATATAATTGCCAAGTTCCATGATTTTAAAATAATATTTTTTTATTACATAGATAATTACTGGTCGACCTGTAAAAGCGTGTTAAAAAACGAATAAACACAAAACAAGATTAAAAAGAAACTGCTAGTAGTTGCTCGATGTTTATTTATCAAGAAGACACATTGCTATTATACCATAAAACAACCACGCTCAAAAATAGCTAATCAAAATAGACTATTTTTGTTTGAGAAATTCACCATTTCCTTTGTTTTCTCTGTATACTTTCGCTGTGTACGCCCCAGAGAGTGACTATTGAAAATTAATACTTACTTAGACAACGTTTAAATATCTGAACGTAACGAGATTTGAACCCGCGCCTCTTGCAAACTATCAAAAACTCCGGGTTCAATACTTGCTATGTTCAAATTTTTATATGTTTTCCAAATAAATATTTTTCTTTTCTAATGAATTTATTAAATATATTTTTTTAAAATTATAATAACAAATTTTTGTATGATAGTATACAACTACTGTAATTTTTATCATATCTGTCTAAATAGAGACTTTGCGACTTTTGGAATTCAAATAACGGAGGTATCTGACCTACAAATAAGTTGAATATATACTATAATCTTCTTCTAATCTTATTCTCAACAGTAATGGGAAGATAAATTAAAGAATATTATGTTGGATGTTTGTTCCACCTTTACGCAAAAACAGGAATGAAGGAATTTAAATAAAACTTTACAGTAATATAGCTTATATATCAGAATAACATATCAATTTTGTATATATGTAAAATTCGTTTTAATTTAATATAAATATATAAAGCGGGCGGAACCTCGTTAAAATCGCTAGTTAACTAAAGTCGCTAGTTAAAACTACTTTTTA
The DNA here is from genome assembly GCA_018249775.1 of Heliconius hecalesia formosus. Classification (NCBI taxonomy): domain Eukaryota; kingdom Metazoa; phylum Arthropoda; class Insecta; order Lepidoptera; family Nymphalidae; genus Heliconius; species Heliconius hecalesia. The sequence goes on from DWMY01000335.1 coordinate 15,299, forward strand.
CATGAACTTTACATTAAGAAATAACAAATACATGTTATGTTGCCAAAGCTTCCCATAAAACAAATATGGTATGCGTTTTTATTAAAGCAGTAATAAAAAAGTTGTTTACACTTACACGCAAAGCTTCTGAGCAAAAACAATATGCAAATTTTCAATTCAACGTATCTATTACTATGTGGATTAAATACGAAGACCGGCAATAGTGCATTTTTAAGAAATATAAACTTTTCAGTTTAATTTCACGCTGTATCCTGCACACTGCAGGGTAGGCAGAGGGAACTTAGTGTTAAGCAGTCCGTTCCCCCACTTTCTGCCGGATTCTGGAGGCATTGCGTGTTGAGTGGCAGAATTCAACGCCGCGCTTGTCATCAACATCAGAGTGAAGAAATGGAAATATAAATTTAAGTAAATATTTCATCTCCTCGAGTGGGGATCGAACCCACAACCTGTCGCGTATACAGTCACACTTTGTGCCCCTGCGCCACTTATTTCAATTTTGTCTAATTTCTGGCTAGTGAAATTAAATAAATAAATAAAAAAATGAGGCCAGTCGTGGCGCAGGGGCAAAAGGTGTGACTGTAAACCGACTGGTTGTGGGTTCGTTCCCCACTCGAGGATATGAAACATTTACTTAAATTTATATTTCCATTTCTTCGCTCTGGTGTCGAGGACAAGCGCGGCGTTGGGTTCTGCCACTCAACACGCAATACCTCCAGAATACGGCAGAAAGTGGGGAACGGAGGGTCCTAGCACTAGGTTCTCTCTGCCTACCCTGCAGTGTGCAGGATACAGCGTGAAGCTGATTAAAATGGTTTGAATAACGTTCGTTAATAGATGTTACAAATACAATTAGGTCAAGTACATCATACAAAATACAAACACCCTGTGTTAATCACTCATATCGACAAATGTTCGTCACAGCTCAATGTTGTATCAAACATTACTTACTTAATGAAAAATATCTTCCATTTTCTACGCTATTACATTAATGCCTTCAAAATGCTCACATATGGATTTATGTCGCGAGTGACGTCGCAAAGTAGAGAAAGAGAGAGAGAGCGAGTGTATTTTGCGGTATATTTCGAAATTATGATAGAAATTTTATATTTGGCAACATTAAAAATGTTGTGTTCATATTTTATTCGAATGTCAGTGAAAATGTGAATGGAGAAACGTGGCATTATTGTAGTTTTTTTATTACTAAAATCATCAAGATAAACATTTTTTAAATTCTGTAAATGCCACTCACAAAAAATAATTGCAGTGTTCTCACGGCAGAGGGAACCTAGTGTTAAGACATTCTGTTTCCCATTTTCCGCCGAATTCTGGGAGAAATGGAGATGAGTAGCGGTATTTAACCTCGCTCTTTGCCTCAACACCAGAGCGAAGAATTGAAAATATTAAATATTTCACTTCCTCGAGTGGGAATCGAATACACAACCTGTCGCACTTTGTGCCCCTGCGCCACGTCTGGAATTATAAGCAGTTTTTGGAGGCGAAAATCCGTTCCGTTTGGAGATGGATTATATTTATATACAAAGTACAAAAAGTTATGATGGAAGTCGATTTCTTTCACATTTTGCATGGCTCTGATGTATTACGCTGATCAAAATGAAACTTTTCCATATTGTGTATTTATTTTCGCGTATTGTTACTAGATACTGAGCTGTGGTACTGTTGTTCCAAATAAGCTGTAATATAAAATTTTTATGTAAAATATTTATTCATGTAATATTAACTGACTCATTAAAATAGATTTTCCACCACAAATAGTCCATTTTGCACGTTTTATACAAATGTCTTTAGGTAAGTTTTAAAGTAAATCATTATACTTTGACCTTAAAACCTGTATTTGAGTAGGTATCTATAGAGTTTATTTAAATGAATGATTGCATATAAGATTATAATATTTTTTCTAATTTAGTAAAAAATAAAATACGCCACTATAACTTGTCCACGTAAGATAGGTATTTTCATATGAAAGTTAGAATGAAAGAAATGAAAAACCTAGTGTGTTTGGTTTTCTTTGATTACTTTGCTATGTGGAATAAACCATGAAACTTCTTAATAATTAAATATTTTTATTGTATTTTCCCTAAAATTTAAGTAGGGCAGGCTGCACTACCACTTTATCCCGGATATGAAGTACATAATATGTACATCAAAGCCCGAGTTTTGGTAGCCCGGACAGCAAATAATAAACTCGTCATGCTTTTTACATCATTGTAAACGGAAACATACCAGAACTTTTTTGATTATGTTTTATTTATTTTATAAAATGGCGTAGGCTTTCCGGTCACTGCGGCTAGTACTTAAATACGTATGTAGAGATGTTTAGCAAATGTACTAAAAGTTAAATAATATTTTTGTTTTATGTATTGGTGAGTTATAAACTTAAACCGCCTACAATTTTTATGTATGTAAAAAAAATATATGCGAAAGTCGGTAAAAAGTTATAAACAACATATTAATAAAAAATGTGTTATATACAGGGAACGGGACGATCATCTTAGGCAACTTAACGCCGGGCTTTTTTGCCTTGGTGACATTGCAAAGAAATTAAAATATTAACAAATAATCATTCATTCAACCGAGTGGGGCTTGAACCCACAACAGTCCTTGTGCTCCTGCGCCATGACGGCCTCAAAATGGGGAATGAAAATGTATTTATGGGAACGGATCCCTGATACACCGTGAAAATAACGAAAAGTACTGAACCGCTATTACATAGTAATGTTTAAGGTAACATTTTTATATAGGCAGTATTTGTTTTTGCATAATGATAAAAATTTTTTGTAAAGAACAATATAATGTTACCCCATTTTTCACACTATAAATAACTATAAATGCATATTTAAACGCTTTTGTGTAAATACAATTAATAGAAAAATAAATCGAATTATATTATACTAGAATATAAAATACAAAAATTACCAAAATCAATATTATTATTATCTGTCCGCCGTATAAAAATTTAACTTTTTAACATAATTGACATATGTAGTTCAACCCTTTAACATTTTAAAACAATGAGTAATACACAAACAAGAACATTCACGAAACGGCACAAGCATTCATTTTAATTAAAATATACATACATACATACATACATACATACATACATAAGCGTTATTATTAGTCACAAGTAAATTAGTTTACGTGTGTAATTATAGGTACGTAGTGAACATAAAAATGATAACGTCGCCGCTGTATTAATTCTATTTGTTGAACTTAACCTAAACTGTTATTTGTAACTATAATATTTTTTTTATACATAGAAAATATATGGATTTTTATATATGGTGTTTTCTCTAGATATAAAAAATATTAATTATTTCTTTTACCAGTTATTGTAGTAATTTAATTAGGCAAAGCTTACAAATTCGTTTTTTCTTATACACGGTACTGCGTCGTACTTTTATTACGGTTTTTTATCATTAAAGTTCGCGATTTTACGCGGGAAAGAACAATGGAGCGACCGAGACGAGCTTTCCCTTTAAATTCGGTTTGTTTACTGAGGAGAACTCGGATTGCGTAGCGTTGGATAACGTTTAACGCATGCGCGTCTACAAAATATTTTGTTATCCACTGAGTTCTTGAAGCTAAGCTGATAGCTTTAAAATTATGAAACAAATTTTTAGTCTTATTTGTCAAAAGAGTTCTAACAAATTTTCTTTAGAAAACTAAAAAAAAATCTGTGTATAAAGTGGTGCGTAAAAAATTACGCACCACTTTATACACAGATATATTTTTTTTAATTTACATTTATAGCTACAAATCTACAAGTTCCGATTCAAAAACAACACAGCTGTTGACTACCATTTGCTATTATTAAATTATTGTTTTTTACATTGGGAAATATTATATTTCCCAATGTAAAAAACTTTCAAGTATTAGTTGGACTTTATTTCAGGATTATAAATCAATTAAAAAAGTATATTTGATATTAATTTGCCTGGATATTTGACATTAATTTCAGCTTAATACCTCTATCGCTATCTTGAGATAAATGGTCTTGACAGACGGACAGATAGACATACAGACAAATGGACAACAAATAATTTCCAATTCCTCTTATATTAAGAGGCAAATTTAATGTACGAAATGAATTCGAACTTTTAATTACAATTAAAAATATTAATATCCGTTTATATTTTATAAATTATTTTATAAGATATCATAATTCTTCATAATTTATAACTATGAAAAAAAAGAGGATTTTTTAAATTACCATATTTTTTGGGAGCAAAATCAAATAAAATCCGAAAACAATAAAATTCTTTATTATTCAAAGGAAACCCCTGGAAATAATTTGGCTGTTGCCCAAAGTGTCAAACCTATGGCATTTGGTCTGGTATTGTAGTGTTTGACCAGAACTCAGTGCAAAAAATATATTCGTTACTGGCTGAGGAAGGAAGCAGGAATCGTTGGTTTGTCTCCATCGGTGGTCAAGGTCCGTATGGTCCAACCACCAAACTTTACATCCTACAGATGCCTACGCCTAGAGGGCGTACTTAATTGTTTTATAATCGTAATAATATGTAAACTTATGGAATTTTTGTGTAAAAATTGTTTATTTTTATGTTATCTTTTTTCCAAATTGGGAAAATAATATTTTTTGTCATGACGGGCTACTTACTGTAGGGGCACAATATGATATTAGTGTTTGTGTATTTATATATTATTATATTTGTATGTGTGCATGCTGTGGCGATTGCGTTCGCCTAATAAGTTCAGTCACGAATAAATCGAGTTTCATTAAAGACGTATATTATTCATCGAATACCATACCCTTCTGCATTAGGTACTCTATATAAAGAACCTATTTCTATTAATAAACGCTTTTTAGTGAGAAAACGGTGCAATTAAAAAAGATACAAAAAACAGTTTTTATTTAGCGTCACACTATCCCGTACACAACAGGTGTTTCTGCCTAAATTTGGAGGCATTTATTATTTTTTAAATTGGCAAAATACCTAATTTATCTTATTCTAGGTTCTCTCTGCCTACCTTACAGTGTACAGGAAACAGCGTGAAGCTGATTTATTTTATTTAAATTGTCTAACAAATATATTAATTAACAGTTTCCGCTTCACGCTGTTTCCTGCACACTGTAGGGTAGGCTGAGGTAACCTAGTGTTAAGACACTCCGTTCGACACTTTCCGCCGCATTCTGAGACATTACGTTACCTTGAAGCCTGAGCTAAGAAATAAAATTATAAATATTAATAAACATTTAATTTCTTCGAGTGGGTTTGACCCACAACCATCCGATTTTACAGTCTAACTTTGTGCCCCTGCGCCACTACTGGCCTTAATTAACAGACTGTCATAAAATAAAACAGAAGAGTTTGTTTGTTAGTTTTATTAAATACTAAAATCTCTGGAAATACTAATAGGTTTTTTTTTGGTTTTGGATGATAGCGAAATTTCTCAGGAGTTCGGTAGGCTGTATAACATTACGGTGTAATTCTTAATTAGCCGTAAATAACAAAATAACAATAATAATGAAAGCCATCGAATTGCTTTAACCACGTGCACTGTAAAAACAGTTATATGTAAGTATATTGTACTGTAAAAGTACTTCATTACATTATTTCTAACAAAAAGTACGCGCTAAGATTTTTGACAATTTTTTAAAAATTAAATTGAGGTCTGTCTCTAATTTCAAAATAACCGTGATTTTTAAGTGCGGTAATTTCACGATACTAAAATATAAAACAAATTATGTTATCATTTTTGTCTCTGTCTATATCTATTTGTCTGCGCTTAACTCCAGAACAGTACATTTTTAGAGAACTTTCACTGACCGATAGAGGGTTATATGGAGCAACACATAGGCTATTTTTCACTGTCGAATTCTCGGGGATAGAGATTTACGTGGGAATAATCGCCTTTGCCTTGGGCGCGTACCTAGATAGATATGAAATAACTAAACATTTTTCTTTTAAATTACCATATTTTTTGGGAGCAAAATCAAATAAAATCCGAAAACAATAAAATTTCAATTTTTTTAAATGTATATATTAACGTATTCTAGAGTGGAGACCACGCCTCGGCAAGCGTAATGTAATACGACCTCCAGCTAGATGGGGTGACGACATATATATTGTGGCTGGCAATGGCTAGATGCGAAGAGCTGAAGATCGAGGCGGAATTTAGGGAGGCCTACATCTAGCAGTGGACGAGGCAGGCATTATCAGATAATGAAGTATATAACAACGGTGTAGGTAACCAAATTAAAATATCTAACATTTTTTTCCTAGATACAATTAAATGACATTAAATACAAAAGTAGTGCCAGTAGGGCCACTTGTTTTAATAAAATGTTTTGTTGACATAATTTGTTAATATTTCATAATCTGTTAGTATAAATATTTAAAAAAAAATGTTTTGCCCTTTTCTAAAAACGACAATTATATTTAAATAAGATAAAAATAAGGCGTTGTTATTGATAATATTCCTAGTTCCACTACTCACATTTGATGTCATTATAACTGTCAACAACAACATACTGATGGTTGTACATCTAATATTTTTTAGTTCACACAACTGACAACTAGATGGCGGTAGTGAAATTAATAATTAATTACGTTAGGGAGTACGAAATTACGTATCGACTATTGATCATTCTATATTGGTTTCAAGAGTAAGGCGACAGAAATATATATCTATAGTTATATTATTAGTAGAAGAGCTAATTTGGTTAAAGGCGCTAATCTCAGGAACTACTGATAACTACTACTACTACTGATACTAGAAGCAGTTGGTGCTACGTAAAAACTATAATTGAAAGAACCACTTTTATCCAAACCTATATTATAAATTCGAAAGTAACTCTGTCTGTTTGTGACGCAAAAATCCAAAATCCAAAAAATCTATCGGCCAAATTGGTGATTCGATTGTGATAAAATTTCATATAGAGGTACTTGAGGGTCTTGGGACGTATGTAGGTAATTTTTTTTCTCATATTTGTAATATTCTCAATATATAATAATATATTAAAATACTTTGAAATACTTTAACTGACTAGGATTAAAATACTTTATTTGAAAATCAATTTATTCTGCCATGTTAATTACAACCGTCGTTAAGCAACCATTGCTAAGCAACAACGAATTTTGTTGTCTTAAGAAAAGGTCGCTCAAAATGTTTTACAAAAATATTGTACTTTAAAAAAACTATTAAATGCTCGCGATGATATATGTTTATCTCTGACGGTTGAGCCACCGCAACCATTTTAATATACTTAATTTAAAATCAAATTTATCGGGCTACTGCTAATAACAATATATCATTTGGTGTTCGTCGTTATCAAAATAAATATAATAGTCACCTTTAGCATTTCATCTAGATTGAAATTATACTATACATCATCATAATAAATACTTAAGGAGATATCACTCTGTATGACCGACCCGAACGGGCAGACGATGATGACGGTTTTGTAAATTTTCATACATTTTCGATCTAATATTAAGTTTTACGTGGTTATGTGCATGTTTATTAATAATTTATATTTTTCTTTAGTTTTTTTTCCTTCATTCGAGTAGTAGATTAGTTAGATTTTTTTAGTGAGGTTGTAACAGTATGTACCTTGACTATAAGTTAAAAATAAATAAATAAATAAAATAAAATATGCATAGCAATACACATAAATAATATAGTTAATTATGAATAATACAAACTATATATTTTTAATACCATATTAATCGAGACGAGTTCGTGTATTGTCGTCCCGAGTGTCGCAACCGTCGTTCCGTCTATTTAATGGGTAGTGGTTGGAAGGCAGTGGTCGAGTCGAACTCTTAAGTACGACGGTACTAATATATATGATGCACATAAAGACTCGTACCAAATATATTATAAATATAATATAATAATTCGGAGCCAATTTCTTATAAAGGCAATATATGTGTAGGAGCGATACATATTGTGGTTCAAAGTGATCTTTGACTATTATTATAATATTGAATGTTGCTTGACGTCGCGAAGGCTGACGTGATGGGCTTATGCGAACTGTTATAGCGACATTAACTATGTCGTGGCTGATGCCGTCTCGCAGTACGCTCGCGATACGTAAGCTATGCTTGTATGGCGTTGGTCGTTGACATATTATATACCACTTCTACGACTTGTTATAGTGGAGAGGAACATCGAGTTTCAGTTATTTGAATAAACTTCTGATGGCAAATATTTTATTAAAGCGATACCTTCTAATAGCATAAATAAAATTCTTAACACTGTTACCTCTGAATTTCTAAAAGATTTTGGGTTCTTCACGATCATAACTATAAACGATTCTAACCACTAGACTGATTACGAGCCAAAGCATTATTTATTAAATAATATTTTTCAAATGTGTTTGGGATATCAGTTAAAGGGTGTCAGTTTTGGGCCTGTATTTAAGTATATTTAAGAAAGAATTATTGGTTATTTAAGTTCGTTTATCTACCTAGCCTTTGTTATATATTTAATATATCGTAATTTTAACCTTTTGGGATTTTATCTGCTACTAGCGGCCCGCCCGCGGCTTCGCTTGCTTGTACTACTTACATGATTATTCATTTAATGAACAGAATAATGATTATTTATTATACTGTTAGCAAACTGGTGCAAAAAAGATAGATAACATATAGGTGAAAGAGACTATCAAAACAATAAAATTGTGTTAATTAGGAGATGCACGTGCGTCCATCAAAGATTCTACTTATTCTGCAGGGGCGAGGCAAAGTGTTCAATAATATAATTATCATTATAACCAACTGTTACCGCCTTCACCGCGTGGAGGTGGTATCTTAACTTTGTGGTCGTAACTGAAGACTTTATAAATTATAAAAATACATCATAGCGATAACTAGACGACATTTTGTTAAAACTGCTATTATTATTAGCTGTATACATTTTCCATAATATCTATGCATTAAGCGGTGACTATCTTGGGGTCAATTCAAGAATCTGTGGTTATTCAGAGAAGGAACCTTATTAACCTTATTTAATTTTTCGAATTATTAAATTTCTATAAATATTGTTTAGTTCAAGTAATATAATAATTATTTTTTTACAAATGCAAAGATTCCTAAAAACTTTATACCATTACACATGCTAAAGGTAATTAACAAATTAATATTTTTAAAGTATTTTTTTGCTTTTTTCTTGAGACCGTAAATCACTTTTCAACTTTTCGAGAGCTTTTTAGCTTATTCAGAAAGGGTTAGTCTGTATCCATAGTGCGCTAATACCAACAATTTTAATGTACCGATCGGATCCTTTCAACCGGGAAACGCCCAAAGCACTTTCTATTCAAAACTGCTATTTTTAATGGACGTATTCCGTATGAATACTACCTAGTAGATGGTTAATAATTTTTTTTTTTAAATCATTTTATACCATATGTAAACTAGTTAAAAAAACAAGAATAATATGGTTTGTTATATAAAATTGGTAAATTTTAATTCAAATATAAGCAAATATGAAATGCAGTAAAAGTGCTACGCCGTAGCAATTAGTTAACAAGTCTATAACAGCGTAGCAAAGTAGACGGTTGTTTATGTTACAGTCAAGACTCTTTGCCGGTCAAAATCAGTTTTGGCTTACAGTAAAACTCATGTACTTCACATTGCTTAATAAAGTACTTGTCCGAAAAAACTTTGTTATATTTTTTGTAATTCCTACCTGAGGCCGTCGAGACGCTACTGACTATAGAGTTTATAGTTCTAGCAGGCAAAGTGCACCGCAAAGTTAAGTCACTCAACCAACCGCTGGGCTGTGACTTTTGAAAGCAAGGGAGAGGCAGTCAGTCTGGACATAGCGAAAACCTTCGATCTAGTGTGGCATGGGCCGCTCCTTGTAAAACTTAAAGCTTATGGGCTCTCAAATGGATCACTATCTTCCTCACTAGGTGCATCATCAAGATCGCTGTCGACGGTTAATGCACCGATTACGTCCCCCAAGGCTGCGTGCTGTCTCCTAGGCCGTTTCTGCTTTGTATCAAGACATGTTAGAAAATCTTAACATACTATATATAGACGATAGAACAGTAGACACCGCATACTCCGACTATGCTGGTTGGTTTTTCTCTTGAAACCTTCTACTAGTGAAGAAATAAACTTATAACTTCTGGAGTGGAATAAACCTGGTTCAATTTAACTCGCATTCTGATGATGCAATGAGCACTGCATCATCTGCATATACAAGATAATTTACATTCAAGTCACCTACTTTCACTTCCATGTCACTTTCTTTTACTCCTTGGAGACAGCTATCTAAATACAAATTGAACAACCAAGCTGACATGGCGCATTTTGGCTTAACACCCAATTGGATGTCAAAACAAGGCGACATGTAAGCTCCTACTCAGAAACAGGCTGAATGGTCTCTCTAAAGAGATTTTACAGCCTGCAACAAGGGTCCGCTCACATTGTGCCGGGGTAGTAAATCAAATATTCCAAAAATGCTGGAAATGGATTTTGTTAGTTATCGTCACCCAACACAACACCCTAGATATTTTTTTTAATATATTTTCAATGTACAGAAACGACTCTTCTACAGGTTTATTATAATATAGATGGTTATATATTTTCATTCAAATGACAATTACTTTTTGTTAATGAACCAATTTTGATGAATCAAACTGTAAATGTCTTGCCGAGTTAAAACAAAGCAATTTGTGAACGTTTTAAGTAAATCGGTTCGGTACTTTTAGAAATAAACGTGATCATACATGCAGACAGACAGACAAAAAATAAAAAAAATGCTTTCTATTATTCTTTTTAAGTGTATACCTCTATCCATTTCAGTCAAAAATATTAAATGTACATACAAAATATTTTTACTGTATTATATGTATAGATAAAAAAATAGTTATAAATAAAAAGATTATTAAGAGATACATAGATTAATAAAACGATAATAATAATGTTACAAAATGAATATGAATAAAAATAAATATATGGGGCATTCCACGCGAAGCGGACAGGTAAAAAGTCCAAGTACAGTGTTTAGTTTATGATGAGGGCTCGAAGTCATGAGCGACTGGTGGACTGCACTCTTTTAAATCTCATTATCTAGTGTCAATAAGTGACAAATAAATAAATAAAGCAGTGGAATAAATTCCTTATTAGATAAGCTTTTTAATGGTATTTTACTCAAATTAAAATTATTTCATTCTTCATAGAAAAAAAACATTTTCATTTTATGAAATAAAATTTATATATATAGCATTAAAGTTTTTGTCGGAAAACTACTAGTTTATAGATAAGCCTCACAAATTTCTATAAAGGAAGGCTAAGCCGTTTATGGACTACATCCGTATAGTCCTGGAGCGCGGCGTCCGATACCGCAGTTTGTACTACGCCGCCACAACCTTACGGAAATCTTTAATTTAACTCGGTTTTAACCAAATTGACTCAGTGTTTTTCATTAAGAAATAAGATTTAATCAGTCACTCACTACTTCTAGCCCTCATGTTTCCTACAACACTTATAACCTAATCACTGTACTATCAAAATATTGTGAAATTGTGTTAAGGGCCCATATATGTCTAACATATAAAAAAATAACCCAAATCGGAGACCTCGACTTATTTTGCCTGTCCACGTCGTTTGGAATGCCCTATATATAGCACAAAAGCTACTCAACCTATCTTAGATAGATATGCATTAAATTAAATTTCATTATTTATACCAAGCTATCCAAAATCCGTACTATATTTAGGGCGAAGCAGGCGAGCTAGTCGCTAGTCAAAATTATAAACGTATATTGGCTATAAATTCTGACGTAAATATTTTTATTATCAAAATTTAAGTTTATATCTATATACTAATGAATAATTAAATATCACATTGACGTCGCATTTTAACACTTTATAATCACCTATAAGGTCACGGTCTTGGTATTGACAACAAGATTGTTGGAATATTTAACGCCTCAAAGCCTTAACAGACTTAACTTTGTGACTAGGACAGGGACTTAGTGATGTACTATTTACTATTACCGAACACTTAAGTAGCGTTTTTAATACAAAAAATAATTATTTAGCTATGATTAAAATTTTGTAGCGTAAATTTTAAACAAATTTGTGTCAATTCTGTAAAACGAAATGGCATAAAATAAAAAAATTCAAAAGACTATTCGAAATGTTTTTTAAATTTATGTTGCAAGCTTATGATTTTTTTCTTTTTCAGCTTCACGCTGTATCCCGCACACAGCAGGGTAGGCAGAGGGAAACTACTGTTAAGACAGACTATTCCCCACATTCTGCGGGATTCTGGAGGCATTGCGTCCTGAGTGGCAGAACTCAAAGCCGCGCTTTGCCTCGACACTAGAGCAAAGAAATGGAAATATAAAATTATGTAGAAATTTCATCTCCTCGAGTGGGGATCGAACCCACAACCAGTCGGTTTTGCGGTCACACTTTGTGACCCTGCGCCACGACTGGCCTGCATGAAAATAATTTATATATAATTAAATATTAATAATTCATCTGGCATTCACAACATTTACCAAATGAACATAGTATAATATAACATATAAAAATTATATAATATAATATACTAAATAAAACCGGCAAGCTGTAAAGTTGAAATTCTTAACGACAACGCTTTACAAGCCTAGTGGTTGTAGCAGTACTTCCGTAACTTACTAAATCATTAGATAAACTCGAGCTAGAAACTCACTTCGGTTAACTCGTTAAAGACTCTTACTCTCTCAAATAAATTTATACATATTTAATTTTAAAAATATATCTTTGTTTAGAAAATATTTCAAGTTCGTTGTGAATGAACAGCCATAGTTATTCATATTTATTTATTAAGACTCAATTTATATTGAGTCTTGTGAAATATTTGCTTCGTTTACAACAGAAAAGTAAAATAATGTAGAAATTTACAAAAAGTTTTCTTGTTTTATAAAGTGAAAATAAAAAGGAAAGAGTTAAAATCAATGTAAGTAATTTTTGTAATCTTTATAGAGCATCTACTCTTAAGTACATTTTTTTAATGGTGCAAGGAGATTTTGAAATATTTACTTCGAGCGGGATTCAAATTTTGAATCATTGAATATCGTAAAGTACTCAAACGCGATGTTATAGTTCATCCCCTATCCATAGTTCAAACATGTTTATTTATACTGTCCACACAGTAAATTTCATAAAACCAAATAAATAAATAAATAAATAAATAAATAAATAAATAAATAAATAAATAAATAAATAAATAAATAAATAAATAAATAAATAAATAAATAAATAAATAAATAAATAAATAAATAAATAAATAAATAAA
>DWMY01000336.1:0-28563 GCA_018249775.1 Heliconius hecalesia formosus
CGATCTTACTGCCGTCGGTGAAGATCTGAGGGCCCTTGATGTTATGTAGGGTAATGGTTTCGGGATTTAAGTCTTCTAGTAACTCAAAATCGATAGTTATCTGTATCGATGGATGCGGTTGGCTAAGATAATGACTATTTATCTCAAGATCTCTTTCAGGTGGCCTATCCTGCTGTGTGCGAGATACAGCGTGAAGCTGTTTTTTTTTGTATATTATTATATTGAAGTGTTTGTTTGGTTGATTGGGGTAACTCTAGATCTACCGGTTCAAATTTATTTCGTTTAATAGTCCGCTTATATGAGGAAGGCTATAGGGATATTTTTTTACATTTATGAAGCATTGTTCCAAACTCAGGAAACAAAAATCCATTTTAAGAAAATCTCTGACAATTTACCACCACTTTCCGCCGAATTCGTGTTGAGTGGTAAAATTCAATGACACGCCTTACCTCGTTACCAGAGCGAGAAAATGAAAAATATTAAATATTTTATACCCCCGAATCGGAATCGAACCCGCAACCGTCGGAGAGTGTCGCACGCTCGTACTCCTGCGCCACGACTGCCTCAAATACCAGCGCTATTGCAAATATTCGTAATATTGAAAATATCCATAGAATGTACGCACGCTGTTCACGCCTTCATCGTTGCTATATCGATTTAATTTACAAATGTCAACGCTATAAAATGTTTAAGTTCAAGATGGAAAATGTCTATGTATAGTTACAAAATTATAAAAAAAAATATTCTATGATTAGAATATAAAATAGTTATTTTTGTAACTATCACGTGCCTACTCTTTTAATATGAAATATTTTATAAGAGACAAAGTGCAGAATTAAGTAGCGCCACTCTATGCGGAATATATATATATAATAAAAACTACAATTAAGCATATATTTACTACAAAAAAAAATATTTTTTTACTGTTTCAGATTCCGGTTATTTGCCTCCAAAACAGAAATTAGCATTATAAAAACTCTTGTTTCCATATAAGAATTTGTCGATAATTTTATATTGTATCTAAACACCACGGCGGTATAAGTATACAGGCGATAAGATAGCATAGTATGAAGTATATGATACAGATATAATTAGTAAAAAGCCTAAAGCTCCTTTATGGTGCAGCTTAGACCAGCCTGATTGTAGATAAATTGGAGTGGTCGTGGGTACCTATCAATTTTTTAATAAAATAAAATAAAAGTTGACGCCACTTGTATCGCAAGGGTCATAAGGGGTTCGATTTCCACTCGAAGAAATTAAATATTCAATATTTTTATTTCCTCACTCTGCTAACGAAGCAAAGCGCGGCGTTGAGTTTTACTTCTTAAGAAACAATCTCCAGAATTCGAAGGAAAGTTGGAAATTAAGGTAATAATAATAATATATTTATGTTGAGGCTAGTCGTGGCGCAGTGGCACGAAGTGTGACTGTAAAACCGACTGGTTGTGGGTTCGATCTCCACTCGAGGAGATGAAATATTTACATAAATTTATATTTCCATTTCTTCGCTCTGGTGTCGAGGCTAAGAGGACCACTGGTTGGGAACCGATGGTCTAAACACTAGGTTCCCTCTGCCTACCCTGCTGTGTGCGGGATACAGCGTGAAGCTGATTTTTTAAATATATATATTTTTTTTAATTATTTTTTTTTAGCTTCACGCTTTATCCCGCACACAGCAGGGTAGGCAGAGAGAACCCAGTGTTAAGACACTCCGTTCCCCACTTTCTGCCGAATTCTGGAGGCATTGCGTGTTGAGTGGCAGAACTCAACGCCGCGCTTAACCTTTTTAAATAATTAACTGATAATTTACTCAAAAAAGTTACAAAAGATAACTTTATCTATAAAAAGTTCTAGAACTAAACTATGAAATTTTAATATTATTTTGTTACAAAACAACCTTAATCAATTTTCATTTCAGAAACTAGTTTATTCGTAGTTCATGTGCAAATGTAGAAGTTTCAATAACATTTTTTTTATTTTACGGTATTAAATTGAATCTCAATGTCTTTGTTTACGTATAAAGAAAATTCAAATGAAACAATGTAAATTCAAATTGAAACCAAGGCTATCTATTTAACATAAAAAAAAATATTTTAGAAATATCATTTGATTGAATGGTAATTTTGACAGAATACATATTTAATATTTAGAAAGCTTTCACAGATCGTTTTGGAGATTTATATTTCCATTAAAATCAGTTTGTTATTTATGCCGTATGTAAAGAGGTAGTAATAATATAACACATACTTTTTAGAAAACGTATAAAAATTTGAACAAACAGGATTCGAACCCGCGCCTGTTGGAAACCGTCCAATCGCTTAACCCCTAAGTTCGTTCTCATAAAACTTCGGCGAAATTCTTATACACTTGTTACAATTTATTTATATTATTAAAATTTAAACGTAGTGGGGTTTGAACCCTCTTCGGTCCGCGCAAGCGTCCAAGCACATTGACCACGGACTCTAATATCTAACTACAAAAATATAACACTTTTTAACATAACATAGTTTAGACCAATTTCTAATAGTATTTGAACTCACAACAGCACGTGGTACCGTACCAAAAGTTAATTTATAAAAGAATATCACTTAATCTCAACGGATACAACGATAACCTAGTACGTAATGTTCTCCGTTTTCTTCTTCAATTTGAGATACAATTTCTACCTACTCTACTGTTATCAGAGAGTGAAACTGGAAAAACAGAGTGAGAGCGTGAAGCTAAAAAAAATAAAAAACAGTATAATTATAAAACATTTATACATAGTCAAAGTAGTAATAAAAAGAGAAAAAAATATAAATAAAAAGCTAATTTATAAAAGAATAGCATCACTTAATCTTTATTTTTTCGGAGACGAAAAGGAGGAAACTCTCAAATTTGATTTTAAATATTATTTTGAATGGAAGCGCCTGACTATAAACACAACATTTGTGGGTTCTAGTCCCACAGTAGAGAATTGTATTATTATTATTTCCCCTTTCTGCTATCAAGACAAAGCAAATTTCTCTAAATTGTTATATTTCAAAAGACTAGGTTCCCTCTTTATCTAATAAGATAAATAATTAATAGTAAATAAAATTAATTAATCCATTCTTAGAAAAATAACTTTTACACGTCCCACGAATATAATAAAAGAAATATAATAATATAAAAACGTCTAAGCTAAGACATCGAAAATCCTTTGTTAAAACACAATCTGTATATAGAATTCATATAAATCTTTCCGACAATCTGACTTTCATCGGGTAAGCTATCGAATTGATGAATAGGGTTTTTGCTATCAGTGTTTAATTGGATAACCCCGTTGTATCCTGTTTCCATTAAAAGGCAAAAGTACCTCATAAATAGACATGAAAAACATTTGCATTCGATACTTTTTTATGTTTTTGTTTTTTTGGTTGTTTCTTTTCGTAGAATTGTTTGGGAACATTGTGGTTTGTTTCTGTTTAAGATCGAAGCAACGGTGTTTTAAGTTGATTGTTTTGTTCTTGATGCTATCAAGAAGAATGGTCTGATTTGATCATAAGAAAATTAATTGTGTGATTCAAAATATTAATATTTTTTTATTAGTTTTAGGTAGATTTAAACAGGTCTAGTGTTTATAATGTTAAAAAAGTTAATATTAAAAGATTATATTTGTAGAGTTTTCAATATTTATATAAATGATAATTGTTTTCACTTGTCAAACATTTTTTTGCTTTTGAAATATCCTGTCTTAGTGCTCCCCTAGACCCACTAACCTAAACGAACTACTACATATTAAATTTCAACTCTATAAGTATATAATGGTTTCGTCTATATTATTTGTCAGGTAAAGAACCCTAAAAAATATATTTTAAAATAATTAAATATGTTTACAAATAAACTATAAGTATTTAATATTATAATGCGCTTATAGATTAATTAGAGCTCGTAATAATTAATTTCGGCCTTGACCTGTTATTAATGTAAGTAGCAATTGAACTATTGAATACAAATTATGCAAATTATTTTTATTTACGCATTATGCAATATGTGTTACGATCACTTATCATCAGGTGACTCGTATGATAGTTTACCTTGTGATTTCCATAAATAAAAATAAAAAATGACTTGGAACCCAGTCCAAACGGTTAAAGGTTGTGAGTTCGATTCTCACTCGAAGAAATGAAATATTTTCATTTCTTCGCTCTGGTGTCGAGGCAAAGCGCGGCGTTGAGTTCCGCCGCTAGTATAATTTGGAACGAAAGTACCTTAATGGGACCGGTTTTCAGGTTCCCTCTGCCTACTTTGCTATCTGCGTCTATATATCTACGTTTGGTCTAACAAAACACAGTGCCGCGATGAGTTCTGTTACTCAAAACTGCACCGTGGAATAACTGAAATCCCCCACATAGCTTTAATCAAGACTTATCCCAAATCCGACTTACATATCTAAAATCCATTAACAACCTATATTCCAATTACCGTTCTATTCACTGTCTTCTAATAAAGGGTTCGAGTGAAAGGGGATGGGTATGGGTACATTTCTGTATAATCGATTTAGCCCCAAATTGGCGGTCACACGTTATTTAATTGCCACTAAGGCCAAGATGCAGTAATTATTTAATCACTTCATCACTCACAGCCACTCTCATTGTTATATGTACTGAAACTAAATTACATGCTAGAGAATGAAGAATAGTTCTTGACTGTTCTTTATTAAATTATTATTATTATTATTTTTATGGAAAAGACAAGGCAAACGAGCGTTCGGGTCACCTGATGGTTAGTGATTACCGCCGCCCACGACCCCGTGCAACACCAGAGGAGCTGCAGGTGCGTTGCCTGCCTGTAAGGTGGGTTGGGCACCGGAGCCCGGCATTACCTGATGCGAAACGCAGTGGCATAAAGCCACTACTTCACGCCGATTTTAAATGCCGGGGGTGGTAATGATCCGGTCGAGTCTGCCCATGCGTGTTGCCATTGATGGCGACGTGACACTACCACACGTACTTTAGTCGCCTCTTACGACATCACCAGTACCAGGATGATCCTATTCTAGGCCGGGATCACACGGCAAGGAATTTATATAATATAAATTGGCTGAAACTTTAGTTTTGAATATATAGATATTGTTATTGAAATTATATCTTTATAAGAACACGACAGTGATTCAGATAAGTAAATAAATAATTGAATGATTCAAGCGGACGAAGTCGCGAGTATAAATTTACTGTTTTTTTAATATAAATTTTGTGGCACTTCGTCGAAGTAGTTGTAAATTTTACATGTGTGTCTTTAATTAAAAAAGTAAAAATGCTAGCATTCCTAGTATGTATCGCTATCATGTATCACGAATCACCTGCATTTTACTGAGTATGCAGAAACACACTAACGATAAGATAACCCCATTCTATGTTTTCCGGTCATTTAGAGACATAGCGTGCTAGGTGGCAGGTCCTTCTGTTTTTTCAGCTTATCACAGTCGTTCAATATTCGAAACATTGCATGTTAAGTATATATGTTAAGCATTTAATTTATTTTATCGTATGTGTTTCAAAACTTTCTGAAGTAAAATATTTTTATTCAGACCTTGAGAAAATTGACAACATACCCCCATTATCGTATTTTAAAGAACTTCCTATCGTCTTAGACTAATATTCCATAAAAAACCTATGTCTATTGTCCATATAATGCATAAACGCTCAACGCTAAGTCACGTCAGCATCAGGCTGACCCGGATCACAAGTAAGAAGTCGGCAAATCGATTCCTTTGTGCGAGGGACGAGGCAAATCCTCTTATTTAAATTTTCATCTTCCACCATCGTTTGGTTAAACATTCTTATTTCACTTGCATTATAGTAATTTTGTTCTAGATATTTTTTTTATATTAGGAAAAGTTTTTTTTTAAGTCATTACATCTCCCCGCCTTTGGTAGGTAGAGAGTGTCTAGTGTTAAAACACCCAGTTCTCCGATTTCCACGCATTTCTGGTGTGTGTGTAACTAGGTGAGTAAAAGAGAGTGTCTAAGTTATTTTACAAAATAGGAAACAGCAGGATTGCAACAAGAAAACATTTTAATTCGATTTCCACCATTTTTAAAGAAAAAAGCTGATTTTATTCATAGGTCTGTGAGAATCTCAACAGGTGTTCTTTAAAGTGGTATATATAAAAGGCTAAACGATAAAATTAAAAATATATGTTTTAATAGTTACATAGAACAAAAGCAAGTGTATTCTTTACAGTAGATATAAAAGAAGTATAGAAATTTCTTTCAACAACATCGTCTAACTGAAACTGTTGTCGTTTTCTTGAAATTCGATATTCTTGTATCTTTTGTGTTTTCAATTCAATTTGCAGAAGATACTGCTAACATTCTTTGGTGAAAGTGTTCTTTAAATGAATTAAATATTATATTAAGTTTTAATAAATTTTCATTTTTACACACAAATGGATAACTAAAGATAATATACTGATTGGAGTTTTATTTAAAATATATATATTTTTTAACTGGGATACTGACTGAGCGCTTATCACTCTATTGATAAGCGCTCATTTACGTTTTGTCACTCCCTGCTCTAAATTTCAATATCTATAAAAATCCAAAACCAACTTAAAGAAATCGAAGAGCAGAATGACATAATATAAGAATCTCTCTATCAATATTAAAGAAGCTAAATAAGTAAAGCAGTAAACAAAAAACTTGACTGCATAAATTAAATTAAATAACACTTGAGTTTCGCCGCAATCGAGTGAAAAACAAAATTATTATATACAATATAAAAAATAATGTAACACGAAAATAATTTTCACAAATCCTGAACCAAGTTGATAAAAATTCGAAAACCGTGAAAAATTTATATTTTTATTACAATTTACTGATTTTTTACGCTGTAAAATAACATTCATACATCAAAGCGACGCCAAAAGTTTGCCAAGTTCATTTATTATGCTGTGTACCCAGAGAATTATATTGAAATTTGCCTTTTTTTATGTAAAAAAAATATACTTTTTAACATTCTCGTAATACTCAAACTGCTTAATCATTTTACTAATTACTTTTTTATTTCTTCGTCAAAAAAATGGTTTAAAATAACATAATCATCAAACAAATTAAGCCATTTTTACCTACGTTTTGTTACTACCTACAAAATGAGGCCATTGTAACGCAGTGGGAACCCTTGTGCCTAGTGTTAAGGCACTCCTTTTCCCACTTACCACCAAAAGGTATTCAACGGCTGTAAATGCGTTGATTATGGGTTCTATTCTAACCAGAGGGAATGTATTATTTGTATTTCCTCGCTCTGATAAAGAGCGGCTATTAAGTTCCATCGCTTAACATGCATTTTCAAAAATTAAGCAAATCGTGGGAGAGGAGTACAACACTAGGTTCCTTCTGCATAATCTGCTATTTACAGGACACACCGTGAAGCTAAAAAACAACATAATTCTTATCAAAGAAAAATAGGCTTTAAAATGAAATAAGTACGATTGCGTCATGTAAAGCTTCTTATCAAAAATTGTAAGCGTATTTTTCTAAAGAGATATAATCTTCGTTTCTTGTAGAAAGTGCGTGGAAAGGCGAAAGATAATTACATTTTTCTTAAAAGAAATTGCGATCCATTTGCCTCTAACAATAATCTTTTAAACCGTAACAGCCCACAGAATGGCGGCCATAGTCTTTCCCATTTACAATAACAACCTGGGCCTTTATTAGACCACTAATGAGAATACTTGTTATTTTTTTTTTCTTTTAAAATTATCTTTTGTGACATTTTCTTTTTAAATCTGTCACTTGTTTACTTTGATTGCTCGGTCTCCTGTTAAGAAATTGCCGGTACTTTCGTTCATATTTTCATTAATTTTTTCATTCGTTCGTGTGGTAACTATATTCTCTCATTGTGTCTAACAATCATTCACTCATTCGTTTTAATAATTAAATTATTCATAGATTATATAAATAGGTGCATCCCTTTTGTCACAAAACTAGAAAAAACAAGCTGGACAAGCGCGATTCGGGCTCGCCCACAGATTGTTCCGTACAAAATTCTGAGGTCTCGAGCTTTTTCTGAAATTTAAGCTTAGCTTAGCCCTTTCACCTGATACCTCACTTGAAGTAAACTAGCGGCTTTTATACAAAATTTTACTAACCTTTTAAGGCTTAATTTTTAAAATATTTGACTATAAATATATAGTTTTCAACCAAAAGTACCTTATTACTTATGATTGTCCTTATAGAATCAAAATACGCATTTTTTCCGATATGAACGGCCATATCTTTTTACTTAAGTAAATTTAAAAATAAGAAAATCAAGGGACCGTTTTTCAGTTAATCAAGGGACCGTTTTTCAGAAAATCAAGGGACCGCTGATTTGAGTATATGGTTTGAATTTCAACTCGATATCTCCAAGCGTTCCTGAGATAAAGACTCTTGATAGACAGACAGACGGACGGACAACAAAGTAATCTTATAAGAACAATAATGGAATCCTAAAAATAAGATGCATAGCATAACAAGTTGAAATTTAGCTTGAAGGTAAGTTAGAGAGTGCAGAAGGTCACTAACAGAGGATTGCTCTAAATTCTCAAATTCCATGTTATGTTTCAAAATCCAAGAAAATAAAGCTGTAAAGCTGTAAAGTTACGAGCGACTGCGACGACTAACGTCGCTCGTAACTTCATAATACCGCTTAAAACAAAAAATAAATAATAATTTAATATATATTTGTAACAAACTTAAAAATCTCAGCCTTGAAATTCATAATAACGAGTAAAATCCATTTCGGCGCAATTTGGCTCCAAACCAAGCGCGTACGCAACAGAAATATCTCTCTATTTATATTCCGACACGCCTCTTGATTATATTATTATATCGACGAAGAAATAACATGAAGTCATAACGTATTGAAGGGTAAAGCAACGGTTGTTCTGTTTAAAATGGTTTGGTATGCGTATAATATATTTTTTTAAACATATTTTCTTTGTATTTGCATTATCGTAGGTCAAAATTAATAAATTATATATGTATTTTTATTTTTTCAACTACACGCTGTATCCCGTATATAGCAGGGTAGGCAGAGGTAATCTAGTGTTAAGACACTACGTTCTCTACTTTCCACCGATTTTTTTAAGGCACTGCGTGGTAAAACTTAATGCCGCGTTTTATGTTGTTATTAAAACGAAGAATTAAATATAAAATATCAGCTTCACGTTGTATCTCGCATATAGAAAGATAGGCAAAAGGAACCTAGTGTTAAGACATTTCGTTCACCAAACTAATAAAAATATTAATAAATAATAATTCATTTCTTCTAGTGAAAATCGAATCTACAACTGTCGTGTTTACAGTCACGCGCTTGTCCCACTGCGTCACGATGTCCTTATATATTATTAGTATATGCCTCACGTCGTATATGTAATTTTGTTTATTATTATTTATTCGCTTATTGGGATTAATAAGAAAATAATTTTAGGTATTAAAGTTACTTTTTTAACAACAATACAACTAATTCTCAAGTTTTTACATTTATTTCTATTTGTTTAAATTATTTTGGCCTGTTTGCTTTTTAATTTACCTAAAATGTTTCCATTAAACGTGTTTTTAAGTATTGTTTATGCCAATTAAAAATATATAGTATACAAGTACCAAACGCTCTAGACTGATTCTCCATTTTGTTTGTAATATAAGACAAAACTGCGGAATTATTGTTTTATTATATCAGTTACATTTATTGTTTAATAAAAACATAAACTAATGTTACCTAGATTAATAAGATGAATAATTTTGATTACTTTTTTATGAATAGCGCTCTGTGTCAAAGTTACCCAATTGATGGAGGCAGCTGTGTGACAGACTACAAAATATAGGAGAAAATCAGATTTTCTCCTATATTGATGTATTTTAAACGGTTTATGTGAATGTTTATGGATGAAAAGTATTATGAGAGCACTAATAAAACAAAAACACTCTTGCCATGTACTTTAAATTTTAAGACATAGTGTAAAGTATCGCTCATATCTATCTCTTTGAGGCCACTTGTGGCGCAGTGGCACAAGGGGTGACTGTAAAACTGACTGGTTGTGGGTTCGATCCCCACTCGAGGAGATGAAATATTTACTTAAATTTATATTTCCATTTCTTCGCTCTGGTATTGAGTTCTGCCACTCAACACGCAATGCCTCCAAAATTGGGCAGAAAGTGGGGAACGGAGTGTCTTAACACTAGGTTCCCTCTGCCTACCCTGCTGTGTGCGGGCTACAGCGTGAAGCTAATTAATTATCTGTCTCTTTATCTGTCAAAGTCACAAAGACTGGCTGTAAATATTTCAATCAACTAAATAATAATAAAATATAATGTTAAAATTTTATGTAAAAATAAAAATATTATATAAATCCAAACTTGTATTTTATGCACGATCAGTCTAAGTTTTAAGAGACCCCAAGTTTGAAACTAACTTTGGCCGACGCGACGGCCTGTCGACCCCTAATAACTTAAAGCTCTTAATCGTTTTGATATTAAGTAAAGTAATATGCTATTAAAGTAATATATCTTCAAATTATAACGTTTACTTCCTAAATCATTAAATCGCAAAGAGAACGGAGATTCTTAAAAAAGGATGCATATAAAGTATTGATGCATAATAAAACACCCGTTCCATATAATTTCTCATTGTGTACAAAAGATACAAGCAATATTTTCATAAGATTTCTTAGTTTATAAAATTTATATAGGTATATAGAAAAATGGAGTATCTGTATATCTCGTCTACATTAGGTTCCCAAGTTCCCTTTAATTTAATATTTCCATTACCTTGGCTGATAACGAGGGAAAGCGCGGCGTTAAATTCTCCCGCGCTATAAGCAATGCCTCAATAAATTGGCGAAAAGTGGAGACCGGAAGTGTCTTGATATGGAACGGAGTGTCTTAACATTAGGTTCCTAGGTAGCCTCTGCCTCCCTGCTCTGCGAGAAATACAGTGTAAAGCTAAAATATAACGATTACAGTAAAATATAGTCGTTCAATCGTGCATCGCAATAATGAGGTAATATAGGTTTTTTTTTATTTTAATATGTCAATATACGAAAACACTATTTATCAATGTTGATAAATAGTCCTGTAATATTTCAAAATATAAGAAAAAGTGCAAATACGTCGTTGTTTCACCGCATTACAGATATAGTCTCTTGAGGTGAGAATTTGGTTTGGATGGTTTAATTCAATTTGATTTGTAACTAGAATATATTAAAGAGAACTTCTGTGAGGCTTAAGACGAAATGATTAATTTATAATAAGATATTCTAGCTGCTACTTCCTCACGTAATGTAACCACATGACACGACAACTAAGTATTAAATTTAATAACTTTGAAAAGGATGTATAACGTGAAAACAAAAAGATTTTTGATTTAAGTATATTTTGTTATCTTAGCTTCATGCATATGATAGGATAGCCACAGGGAGACTTGTGACTTCCGTATCTCAATTTCCGCCAATTTCTTGAGGCATTTCGTGTTGAGTAGCGGATATAAAAATATTAAATATTAAATTTCCCCGAGTAGGAATCGAACCTAAAACCGTTATGCTTACGGTCACATACTTGTACCCCTGCAATTACGGCCTCTACGTTCCGTCATTACACTCCACTTTTCGCCCGAATTTGAAACTTTACATTTTGAGTGTCAGAATTAAACACCTCACCTTATCTTACTAATTCTATCATTATATTTAACCGATTTTAAAAAGAAGGAATTTCTGTTTTCTGTTTATCAAATTTCATAAAATTAACAAATGAACGAAAAAAAAATATGAAAACCTGTGGATTTTTGTCCGCAAGAAAAGATCAAATTCTGTATTTTTCCAACATAAAAACGATCTTGCCAATTAAAATTGTATCTTTTTCACAAATATTTTCTTTTGATTTCGTTTTACCATAATATGTGTGTTATGTTATGATGTTTTTTTTTTCTCGGAACGTAGTTTATTAGTACCTTATTATATGGAGTTTCGTAGGAAAATAATGGAAATGTATTGAGGCCGTCGTGGCGCAGGCAAACAGTATATATTACAAACATTACCGGATTCGATTACCACTGGGGAGAATATATATTATTTTCATTTCGGTCTCTTGTAATTTTAACGTTATATACAATTTTACGTCTAAACCTTCTATTAGTGAAAACTTCACTAGAATTCGTCGCATAGCTTGAGAGATTGAAGTGTAAGTATATCAGCAGGTCAGGCGTACGCCCTACACCTAATTTACTTATAGTATTTTAGTTAACTTTATACTAAGTTTCGAAATAACTAAGAGCTGTGTATGACATAAACCACATTATATGTGCTTGAAGAGACTGACCACAGATACAGTGGGTTACATCGAATCGACTAATGCTATGTAACTAATATAGCCTTCGGGGCCATTCAAGTATTACGTAAGTATTTTTTTTACAATTATTGACACCGCCCCCCCCCCCCCTCCCCCTACCCTATGTCATCAAAAATAAGCAATTCTCTTAAAAATATTTTATTGAAAACATCAAAAATAAGCAAACCCAAGACCCCCCCGCTCCCCTACAGTGCTTACGTAATACTTGAACGGCCCCTTCCTCATTAGAACCAGTAGTTTCTGAGATATGAATACACTACTATATAAATACAAAAATAAATTTAATTAAAAACTAATTCAACAAATAATCATTAGTAAATGTGAATTTTGAATGAAACGACGACATAGCAATTCCAAATCCATTTATTTCAGATTACACGTCCCACTGAGGTCGGAAACCGCACGAGTAATATCAACTATTAGATCGTTTAGGATCGCCGTAATCTAGCCAACATTATTATAGTATTAATAGTTTAATTAACTTGATTAATTGTATATTTAATAGATGTCGTCTGTATGTATGATGTGATGGTTGTGGGTTCGATTCCCACAGGAAATGAAATATTTAATATTTTTTGTTCCTCGCTCTATTAACAAGACAAACTTCGGCATTGAGTTCCGTCACTCATGTCTCGAAAATTGAGCTGGAAATGAGGAATGTAACGTCTTCATACTACCATCCACTTAGAGGATTGTTTTTTTTCTTTTTTCAGAATAAAAAAAACAATCCTCCAAGTGGAGATAGTATCTCGAAACTCCTCATTTACACGTATCGTAGATATGTCACATTGCAAATTTACGTATATAGTAAATTTTCGTATATAATAATTACGTATATAGTAAGTTTCGATTCGGCCAATGAAAAGATTTAGGTACACATGAGTAAATCAATTGTTCTGGCTTATAGAAGGTTCGTGAAATTTATTCTTTTCAAAAGAGCTGGTTAATTAATAATAAATAATAACCAAAATATCTTTATATTACACTACTTTGCATATATTTCGAAGATGAATATGAACTTATACCCTTTTGTATTTGTATAATATAGCAATTGAGCATACTTGGTGTTAGACTACAAGAGCTTAAAAGGTAACTCAAGAAGACAAATATGGGCACAGGTGTTTTACCTTTATCGCTTACTTTAGTGCCCATTCCGGTTTACAACTCACTTACACCGTTGTTATAAAAATACGCCAAACCATAATCGTCTTTGGCTAAAGGAAATAAGATATAATTTCCCATGATCATAAATGACCTAATTCTTTGTCACATTACGTTCATTGTTCAATCGACTGACAATAACCCTATTCAATGTAAGATCTATGCAAACCTCTTTGTCAGTGTAAATAAAACGATGTTAAATGACTTAAAAAACTATATTTGTATGTAAAAACATATATACATATATATATATATATATATATATATATATATATATATATATATATATATATATATATATATATATATATATATATATAAATGAAAAGCCTACCGAGTCCAGTTGTGGCGCAGGAGCATATGTTAAAGCTACAGGTTGTGGGTTCGATTCCCATTGAGGAATTGAAATATTTAATATTTTCATATCTTCGCCCTGATGTCTGTCTGTCTTCTGATCGTGAATCTGAAAAAAAAAACATGTAGATCCCACAGATTCCTTCTGGTTAGCCTGCTGTGTGTAAGATACAGCGTGAAACTAAACAAAATGCCTTTACACAGACACACTCTAAGAGTTTCCATATACTAAAGATGTGTGAGGTGAAAATAAAATAACTTTATAGTTTGAATGTAATTGAATGCGTGGTGGTTATAAGTTGATGTTGTACTCTCGAAGTAACATTTATATTTAAAATTGTGACGTAGGCGTAACTTCTACTTACTCCTACATACCTGCGTCTTCAACTGAATGATGGTCGTGGGTATAATTTTCACTCTGGACAACGCTTTATTTTAAATAAATGTTAAAATTAATTTAATTGATGATATTTTATATTAAGACTAGCTGTAGTTCGAAACGAACAGTAAATTTCAAAACTAAAATGAAAAAAAACTAAAATTAAATTTCCGTAAGCCTTATAACGTAGTCTCGTTTTTTCCATTCTAGAAATTTCGGGAAATCATGTCTTAATGTTATTCTAAACTTCCCAAGGAAATATACATATTTCAGCGTTCTGCACCGTAAAATTTCGGAGGTCACTCAATAACGGAAGAGTTTCACATACCTATACCTGTAGATGTTCAATATTATTGATTTGTCAGACACTGCAACGCATCGCATATGAATATAGCATATTCTCATAATATTTTGTAATGAAATTAACTATTACGTACATAGTTTGAGTGAATAGTTAGCAACTGTTGCCGTCGGCCTGTCTGATGTAAGTAAATTAACACGCTTAATTAATATTTCAAACTAAAGTTACTTTAAGCGTGATGCTATGGCTATTCTATCGTCTATCTTCACCAGCAGAACGAATTATATCCATTTTCTCGCTCGAGGAAGATATAGTACGATGTTAAGTTCCGTCACTGAACACGCAATGTCTCGAAAATTGGCCAGTCAATGGGAAACGGAATGTCTTAACATTAGGTACCTTCTATCTACCCCGCTACATGCGTCATACAGCGTGATGTTTAAAAAAATCACTTGTGTTCATGTTCGTGGAAGTTAAAATTAAACCGCTGTGTCCCACACACAGCAGGGTAGGCAGAGGGAACCTAGTGTTAAGACACTCTATTCCCCAATTTCCGCCAAATTTTGGTGGCATTGCGTGTTGAGTGGCGGAACTTAACGCCGAGCTTTGCCTCAACACCAGAGCTAAGAAATGGGAATATAAATTTAAATAAATATTTCATTTCTTCGAGCGGGGATCGAACACACAACCAGCCGCTTTTACAGTCACACTTTGTGCGCCTGCGCCACGACTGATTTGATTTATTTAAATATTATAAATAGTAATAATATAAGTTTTTTATATTTTTTTAATAATCGTACAATTTGGCATACCTTTTGGTATAAGTAAGTTTTTCTTCAAATATTGCCATAATTTGTGGCACGTTGGTCTCCGTCTTATATTACCACCGACGTCCCATTTCTCTTACTAGACCAAGAAAATTCTTATTACTAAATATAAAATATATCCCCAAATGTGACTATAACTCGCAATCACATTGAATCATCCCATTTGTTTTATTTTAGCTTTACGCTCTATCCCGTATATAGACAGGTAGGTAGAGGGAACCTTATATTACGGTTGGGTACCCCGTCGCCACCGCGGATTTTTTAAGGCATTTTGTATTGAACGATAGAACCCAATGTCGCGCATCATCCCAATATTATAATAAAATATTACTTAAGCCAAGCTAATGAACTTAACTTAACTTAGCTTCACGCTTTATCCCTAGCGGGGTAGTCAGAGAGAACGGAGCGCCAAACGCTACGGTCTCTACATACCTCTTTCACCTCGTCCACTGTCATCAACCTCTTCATACATGCCCTCCGGGGGGATCCTCATGCTTTTTACGTGACCTTCCTCCAGTATCTTTGATACTGTGTTTTCGAAGGTCAACCGAGGTCTCCCCCTACCTCGCTTACCACTCACTTTTCCATCATAAATCTTTTTTGCCATTCTTTCATCACTCATTCGTTCGACGTGCCCAAACCAGCTCCTATTATTATGAAAGAAAATCATATTATCCGCACTATATTAACGCTTAACCAAAATTGCAATTTGTGAAGAGCTCTCATTAACCCGCCATTATTACCTATTACTCGAGTAAATTAGGTTAACTAAATAATAGCGTGCTTCGTTGTAAGTGTCGAGTGGGCTTAATAAAATTTAAATTTATTGAATCAGTTATCTCGATATTACCATTATCTCGCTCTGGTAACAAGACAGAGTGCGGCGTTGAGTTCCGAAATTTAATATGGCATTAAATGAAAAAAAATAAGCGACGCGTGGGATATGGAGTAGTTCAGCACTAAGCACTGCACTAGCACTTTCGTCATGCCCTTGCTACATACAGGACTTAAAGTGAAGATAAAACAATATATACATTTAGGTTGTTAGTCATATATTTCGAAATTTTAATATGTATTTATTAGGTCGACTTGTAACTATTTATTTTATAAAATATAAGAATAGTTTCATCTTATACAATGTAGGCTGTCGTGGGTCTGATTTCCACTCGATAGTATATTACTTTCATTTACTGCTGCAGTAATAATATAAAACGCGGTGTCAAGTTTACACTTAACACGCAATGTCTCAAAACTAGGCGGAGTATGGGGAATATTTTTAACACTAGGTTCCTTCTGCCTACCCCATATTATACATATAATCCATTGATCTTCATCAAACTTGGCATCGAGCTGTTCTGACGATAGAGTTTGAAGCTGTGGCAAAAAAACCCTGGCATATCTATAAGTAGTGAAAAGAAAATTTCAAAAAAAGGGAAGCTCAGTGTTGGAACAAAATAATTATTTCATATAAAAGATACCAGTTTCACCTGTGTCTGACATATGAACAAATCTATTAAAAATAATAGAAATACTTTCGTAACAAAGAAAACTTTGTAACGAAAATGTTGAGAATTTTTCTGTACTGTAAGTAAGTATACAATTATCAAACTTTTGGTTTTTATTGGCTTTAGGCTGTATCCTGCATATAGCAGGTAGGCAGAGGGAACCTAGTGTTATGATACTCTATTCCCATGAAGCTCTCTACTTTCTGGCGATCTGGAGGTAATGCGTGTTGATTGGCAGAACTCTACGCCACGCTAAACTGTGACATCTTCTACAGAAATCTATTATTAATGCAAATCCTTACATGTACATATATATACTTAAATATATTGTATATATACCAAGATTAATGAAAATAGCATTATAAAGACGTGAAAGCGCTAACAACAGCTGCTATATTACTTTATAGGAACAATATTCTGCACAATAACGTGTCGTGTCCAATGACATTAAGCCTTTAAATGTTATTCAGGCGATAGTAGTTATAGTCTTGAGCGCGATTGCTAAAATTTTCAAGATACTACTTTTTTCAATTTAAAGAAAATTTCGAACTAGGCAAAAAAGATTTTGGTAGTGAATACTTTATACTCACGATTTTTTTAGCTATTATTATGGAATCAGTAGATTTTCTGTCAGCGTCGATATTTAGCTCAGAATTAAGGCCTGAGAGAATAAAATACAATTTGCCAAATTTATCACTAAGAAAGCGGCGATCCCTAGGTAAAATAGCGAAAGTGAACATTTGCAAGTTCTTTTAATATTGTTTTGAACTACTAACAAGGGTAGTGTTCAATTACATAAACGTTTCAAAAACGCGTGAAAACTATATTTATGAAATTTTGAAAAAGAAGTCATTAAAATTACCCTTTTTAATTTAAAAGGGAAAAAAAGGTATGCGATTTTTTACTTTCTATAATCTACCTAGGGACCATCGAAAGAACAATATCGGTTTTAATAGATTAAAAAGTTTTTGCATGCCATTTTTTTTATCTCAATACATTTATCAGTACTGCAATATTTTAAAAAATATAACAAAGAAAGCATACTCCGTACTGTTGTATGCGGAATACAATATGAAAGTAAAAAAAAGATTGTAACAAATCTCCGTCGTATTATATTGTATATACCTACTACAGCAATTTCTAAAAAAACATCTGCAAAAACTAAAATTATATCACAGAAAAAATATACTGTCTGTAGGAACAGACAAAAAAAAATAAAAATAAAGCTACACATTTCACATCCGTCACTTAGACTATGAATGCCGTAGCGCTCGTAGCGAGGCCTCGTAGGCGATAACTTTATAAATGACGTCACGTACTCGTAGCACGTCAGATGATAGCGTAGAGGTGTTTCTTTTTACACTTTATTTTTGTAGGCTTATTTTAAATATAATTGTTTTTAAAAATGTTATACTGTGCGACAGTTGTCGATCGAAATTCTTTATAGAAAAATTAAAAAATTAAAACATTTTTCTATAAAGAATTTTGATCTATTATAGTTTAATTATAATTTAATTATTTATTATAGTTTAATTATTTATTATTTGCTTGAAAAAAAATAGAAGATGAATTCTTCTTCTTGGCTCCACGGAAAATAAACTGATTTTGACTGG
Organism: Heliconius hecalesia formosus; assembly: GCA_018249775.1. NCBI lineage: Eukaryota > Metazoa > Arthropoda > Insecta > Lepidoptera > Nymphalidae > Heliconius > Heliconius hecalesia. Next base: position 18,487 of record DWMY01000336.1, read on the forward strand.
CAAAAATAATGAAATTATTTTTTTATTTAATATTTACAAATAGGGAACTATACCCTTCATAGGTAATATTAGTTTATATAAATAGGAATTTAAAAAAAAAATTATAAAATAAATTCAGCTGCAGAATATTGCATGCATATAATCCTATCAAGTCAAGATTTTAATAAATTGATAATACATTTTTTTTTTGGTATTACTATTTATATTGAAATCCATTATATTTTGAGAAAGAACACAAGCATAGATCTAATTTCACTTTTTCTTTTCTCTTATTTTATCTTATATCAATAAAGATAATTAATATACTTAAAAAATTACAAAATAAAGCCCGTACACTCGAGGGGTGCTACAATGTCATTAAAATTCCAAGGAAGCTCCTCATAATCAACTTAAGCAATCTCTAAGCTTTTAAACTTCGACATAGATTTATACTCCCTTAATTAATTTATAAATGTCTGAATGCTGAACCATTAAAGTTTTATTTACTCGCTAAACTTAGATACAAAGTTAGTTTGCTACTTTGTTTCTTAATTAATATTCAACATGGAAATGGAAGATTTGGCAATTTTTGTTCCCACAACTTGAAATAACTTTAACTTAATAAAAAAATATTATAAATATAAAACAATATTTTTTTTAGAAACGTTTAAAACTGTTAAAGTGTAGAATAACACTTAACAATATATAAATATAAAACAATTTGTCATTATTATAATTTTAGTGTAGATGTTACTTAATTCATCGTTATAAAACATTTTATTTCATCCAGACAAATTTTAAATATATGTATGTATTTTTTTTATGAGGTTTCCGTTTATTTTTTTTTATTTTTATTTTTTTAAAGGAGATCGAACCCGAATATTATATATTTTTTATTTAAGCTGTGTCCCGTACACAGCTGTGCAGGAAAACCGAACCTAGGAAACCTAGTGATAAGACACTTCTTTTTTGTCGAATTCTAAAGGTATTGTGTATGACTGGTGTTCATTTTTATGTTCTGTTTTTATGATTGGTTGATGGGAAACGGAGTGTCTTAACACTAGGTACTCTCTGTTACAGCGTTAAGATTTTTTAAGATTATTAATGTAAGACCTGATAATCATTTATAAAATATGTGATGTACAAAAAACATGAATTTTACTATGAAATATTGAAGCTGTTGGACGTTCCTTACCAACAAGTGTTCATTCATTACCTTTGACAACCAGTTTGGAGTTACAGCAAGTTTAAATCGATTCATTGAACCGTGTACAATAGAGCGCGCTGCTTCTAACACAAATTCGCTCTATATTTTTAAAATATACAGAATTTTTATTTTTCATATGCGCAGTATATTTTTTTGTTCGAATCGAATCGGCTTGTTTTTTTTCTCAGCTTCACGCTGTATGCAGCATATTATGGCAAGGTAGCCAGAGGGAAGTATCCAGACAATCACTTCATTTTCCACTTTCCGCCGAATTTTCAAGGTATTGCGTGTTGCGAAACTCAACGCCGCAATAAAAACCATTAATAATCTTTTTTTTACAAAAAAAAAGTCTTTCCCTCTGTCAAGCAACACTAAATATATCATAAAAGAAATCTCTAAAAATGGACTGTACGAAATACCTAAGCGTGCTTGTACAAGCTATTTAATATTAATGATTCGCACTTACGAGAGACGGGTGCTACGTTAATTATTCGGTGTAACGAGTTGGGTAGAGGCTGACAGCTAAGAGCTTTCATCTCACTAACCTCCAATATTTATATCACTTTGATAATATATCTCTATGTCGCTTCATTAGTGTGTAATTGGATGCGGTAAAACTAATATAAAGTCTTTTCACTGAGGGAACCTTATGTTAAGACTCCGTTGCCCATTTTTTGGTGGCGTGTTGAGTGGTCGAACTGTCAGTGAACGGTCGAATCCCACCGCAAATTACCTCGACACCAGATCGACTAAATTAAAATATAAAATATTTCATTTCCTAGAGTGGGAAACGAACCCACAACCTGTCCCACTTACAGTCACAATGTGTGCCCCTGTGCTAAGACTGGCCACGCTAGCTGACTGGCTTTTTATAAATAACTACATGTATTTTAGAAATGCATAAAAAATGTTCTTGTATAAAAAATCTTCAAGTAATCCCCATGTCATGTAAAGAGTTTAAATATGTTTCTTCTACTCCACGCTGTATCCCGTTTATAGCAGGGTAGTCAGAGAAAAGCTATTATCAAGACAGCAGCCATTTTACGCGAAAAGAGACATCACGCGGCGTTGAATTTCACCATTTAAGATGTAATTCAACGCCGCGCTTTGCCTTACCAAAAAAGGAAAATATAAATAATACATACCGCCGAAAGGGAAACAAAGCCGCAATCGTTATGTCGGTATTTCATATTAAGTTCCAGTCATACACAATTTTAAATTGTTAAGCAACTTTACATACCAATCATAAAAAGAACCTTAAAAGATGAGCTTATTTCTTTTATTAGCATTATAATATAACCAACCAAGCACGAATCGGACCCGCGCACGAAAGGTTCCATGCCGTTATATATAAAAACGGCAAAAACACATTTGTTATATAGTAGACCCCTTAAATATCCATTTAATTCTATTTTTTTAGTGTTTGTTGTTATATTGGAAATAAACAACCATCGATAATACCTCCATAGGTAAAGTATCTATAGTGAAAAATTGCAAATGTTTTTAACTACTAAGAAGTTTAGTTTTAATAAGATTTTTTCAATATTTAATAAAGATTGTTATTTATGCCTTAATTAAACGAAAAAATACCAATAAAGAACGTGTACTTTACTTAGAGACTGTCGACATTATCTATAAAAACTTAAACTGTCTATTTATCACAGTTCATGAGATACAACCTGGTGACAGTTAAACAAACAAAAGCCCAAGTTTTAGTAATAGAATTCCGTTTTGCCCTTTGGTTACGGAACCTTAATAAAATACACGTATTACCTACAAAATTTCAACGTTCACTCAAATAAGAGTAATGACAAAGCGTATAACAAAAACGTCTCATTTCTTCGAGCACAAAACGAATTCGACGTTAAAGCGAAGGTATTTTATCCTCCCTTCATCAGGTGTATTTGGTTTTATGTAATTTTTTTCCATTATTATATTTGCCTCTTATTCATTTCTCATTCCTGTATATTTTATACTAGCACATGCCTGTGAATTTGTTTTAATATATTTCTTGAATATATTAGGGATTACTTTAAAAAAAATTGTGACGGAGAGTCATAGAGCGTTTAACTGTAAATGTGACGGATATGGGTTCGATTCCCATCATCGGGGGATGAATAAATTAGGGTAGCGGAAACATAGTACTGTCTCTAAGCAATGGATAGTTGTTTGAATATTTTAATATAGGCTGCTTTAAATAACTCTCAAATAGAAAGAACCTTATCAAAACCATGTCAAAATGTTGTCGATTTGTTGTGAAATATGCAAAGAAATCACGACAGTTGATAACATAACATAACCTATTATATAAAAAATATTTTTTTGATATATCAAGTTTAAATATTTTTTTTAAAGAAAAAATAAAAAAAAACTAGTACAAAGACTAAACAATTTTATAAAATAACTCATTTTTATTGTAATCACGTGTTTTGCTATATTTTGTGGTAAAGCGATAGAAGTGTTCCTTTTGAAATAATGACGAGTTATATCAATATAGCTACTCCTTATAAAAAAATAATATCTGTACATATATTAAACATTAAAGAGTGAAACTGATGGATTGATCGATCCCGCTCTGGTAGACAAAGCGCAGCGTTAAGTTCCGCAAATTCACATGCAATACTCTGAAACATGTACATTCTAACTCGCCTGCTACGCAAAAAAAGAGCTGCCAATAAATTGATAAACCACACCAATTCCTTATCATTTCACTGATAACACACGATTATAGAAAAGAGACAATCGCAAAACCAACGCCAATTTAGCACAGATATCTGACATTTCAATTTATTTTTATGGCTACAAGATGAAACGCTTATTTTGGATGTCGATCGAATTACAGCTGATATGGCGGAAGCGTTTCACGATCCTTTTTTCTCTGTTCTTGTTTATCGAATTTATTTAACATTATCAATAAAGTGAAAGTAAAAAATAGATTAATTGATTTTTTTCATTATTAAGCCATTAGGCCCTAATGGCGCAGCGGCACAGTGGCTGACTGTATACGCAATAGTTGTGCGTTCGATTCCCACTCGAAGGATTAAATTATTTTTATTTCCTCGTTCTGGTAAGAGAAGGCCTTAAATTAAGTCACTCAACGTGACGTCTCCGAAATTTGGTTGAAAGAGAGAAAGGCCTAGATTTTCTCATTGAATTCAGTTAAACTCAGCGTCATCCTTTGTTTGTGTGCTGAGCGACGGGAAAATGTAATATATACATAATTTGTTTCTGTGAGTGGAAATCGAATCCACAACCGTGGCGTCCTCTCAATTAATTACTACAAGAAGATCTCCAATAAATACAAAGTCAATAATGTGGAAACTGATAAACGTGTGGTACAAAGCTTTTGCGCGAGATAAAGCCGACACATTAATTTTCGCTTCACACCTCATAGCATAAGCGGTAATCGCTTTGTTTTTCACGTTATTTAGTATCGATTTTTTAAGCGTATAAGCGGCTTTGTATTTTAGGTGAAACAAAAAAATACTAATAAAGTAATAATTTTTAAAACGGTTTCTTTTTATTTAAAGTAAATTACGAATGATAAAATTAAAATAAATAAATTATAGTTTATTGTTGGCTGTAACATTTTTATCACATAGCCGGATATTCCAATCTGCAGAAAGTTTTCATTTTATTACATTCACCCAGACAAGTACATATCTATACTAATATTATAAAACTGAAGAGTTTGTTTGGTTGAACGCACTAATCTCAGGAGCTACTGGCTTGAGTTGAAAATTCTTTTATGTAATGGGTAGAACATTCAAAGAGTAAGCGTTTCCATGTAATTCGCCGCCGACGAATTGTCTTAACATTAGGTTCCCAGGTTCCCTTTGCTACTTATGTGCGGGACACAGTATGTAGTTACAAAATATAATACTTTACATGAAACACCAAATTTTGTATTTGCTACCATGAAAGTGTATATAAATAAAAATAACCGAAACTAATGTATGATATAGTACCCGAGGTAACTTTGTCAGCAGCGCCGGTACAGTTACCGGTTTCGGTTATTTTTATTTATATATACTTTCATGGTAGCATCTACAAAATTTGGTGTGTTTCATGTAAAGTATTATATTTTGTAACTACATACTGTGTCCCGCACATAAGTTAAGCAAAGGGAACCTGGGAACCTAATGTTAAGACAATTCGTTCTCTCCTTCCACCGAATTCTGGTGGCATTGCGTGACGAAAGTCAACTCCGCGATTTGTCTCGTTATAAGAGCGATGAAATGAAAATATAAAATATTTCATTTTCTCGAATGAGAATCAAACCCAAACCTGTAGCGCGTGCTAGGGTAGCACGTTAATATTTGCTAGTTTCTTTATTTAAATGATATAAAAAATTTACTCTTATTAAAAACTACTCTTGTAAATTGACTATTTGTATTAATATAAATTCGTCAATTTACAAATATAAATATTAATTGTCTTCAATTCGGAATAATATTTTGCGGACTTGCGACCCAAGCGTAGCCTTAAGAAGCCCTTTTAGAGTGCATTAACACTTGCCTACACTATTTGAGCTCAATATAATAAAAAAACCGGTCAAGCGCGAGTCGGTCTCGAGCTTTTCCTGAAATTCAAACTTATCTTAGCTAGTGCCTTTTCATCTGATACCTCACTTGAACTTGGGGCTTTAATACCAAATTTTGCCTCCTTTTAAGGCGATTATTTTTTAGGACCTAACCACAAATGTATAGTTTCAGATTTTTTTCAATACTGTGTGTGACTAGCACTACCTGTAGATACTAGCTGCCAAAATTTCGTAATTCTAGGTCAACTGGAAGTACCCTATTAAATTTGATTTCCTTTATAGTGTCGATAAGGGCGTTTTTTACTATTTAAGGCTATAATTTTTTTGGGATTTAACCACAAATGTATAGTTTTCATATTTCTCCCTGAACTAGTACTACCTGTAAATGCTTACTGCCAAATTTTATATTCTAGATCAACAGGAAATACCCTATAAATTTTGATTCCCTTCATAGTGTCGAAATCCCTTTTTTACGATATAAACGGCTATATCTTTTTTCTAAGTAAATATAGAAATATGGTTTTATCAGAAAGTCATGGGGCCGTAGATCTGAATATATGTTATGGATTTCAACCTGATATCTCCAAGTATTCCTAAGATAAAGGGTCTTGACAGACAGACGGACAGGCAGACTGACAGAAAGACGGACAAGATAGTGTGGACAAAAGGAACCCTTAAAAAGTACGGAACCCTTAAAACAATCTTACATAATAGCGCCTTTTATACAATTAAGTTATTTAAAATTAAATACTGCCATTGTGCACACAGTGCTGCTATGTTATTAGTAGGCAAATCATAAAATATGGTAACTCTGTGACCTTCACTATGGTCAACATCATCTCAATGATCATCATCATCATTGATCTGGTTCTGACAATTGATTATTGACATATTTAGGTTTCAGGCTTTTTGCATAAGGAGCCTACTGTTAAGTAAATGTCTCCTCCACCCAAAATTGGGATATTGAACTCAATGTCAAAAATGTAAACATTTATTCATTTCTTTGATTTATTTTCATTTTCTTATTCTGGTGAAAAAGCAAAGCAAATAAAAAAGTTATCCTCTTCTTGATACACATATTCTTTCTAAGTCTAGGTTCTCTGTGGCTACCCTGCTACCCTGAAATAGTAAATCATTTCCCCGAATGGATATCGACCGTTTAATTTATAGTCCTTATCAATTTGTTGAGTACTACTGGAGGCAAATATTTTACTGTAAATCTATTTTATTGCCTTGTAAATTATATATTTTAATATTTAATATTTCTTATTACAGGTAATAAAGTTCCACATTAATACAATACAATCGCAGTTGTAAGTAATTATTCTAAGATCTTTTTGAATTTTTTTTACATTTGATACAGGTGTATAAAAAGCTAACTTTCAAGGAAAGCACGTCGAGATAATGAGTGAGAAAAGATTGATAATAAAATATGAAACAATAATATTTTTATAGAAAAGTACGAAAAATGGAATGAACCTGTGCCTCTTCAAAACCTTCCAAGCGCTCTAACTACTAAGCTATACGTTCAAATAGGATTATTTTGGTTCTGATTATGATTTTAGATCTTGGTTAGAATCTTGAATTCCAGGATATTTCATTATTAGTAGTGTTATGCTAACGCTATCCTTATGCACTTAAATCAGCTTCACGTTGTATCCCGCACACAGCAGGGTAGGCAGAGGGAATTTATTGTTAAGACACTCCGTTCCCTACTTTCCGCCGAATTCTGAAGGCATTGTGTTTTGACTGGCGAAACTCAACGCCGCACTTTGCCTCGACACAAGAGCGAAGAAATGAAAATATAAATGTGTAAATATATTTCATTTTCTCAAGTGGGGATCGAACCCAAAACCAGTCGGTTTTACAGTCACACTTTGTGCCCATGCGCCACGACTGGCCTCAAATTATAAATATAAATATCTATTTTATTTTTATTATATTCGAGCGAAATAAAAATTCAATCTACATATCCCAGCGATGATATTACGTACTTTTTGTATCAACTTATTTTTTATATAGGACATATTTCCCCATATTCAGCTCAATTTTTGGGACATTGCCTTAGATCTAAGTCAGTATCTAACGCCACGCTTAATCCAATTACCTGAACTCAGATTGGGAATCGAATCCACAACCGACCCAAAACAAATCCATTTAGCCTAAACACATAGCAACATTTCAAGCAAAGCTAAATAACATAAAATATCCGAGCATTCGAAAATTCGTTTATATTTGAAAGTTTATATATTTCTAGGTCGCTGGTCGGTTTGTGGGCAAATGGAGTGTGAACCGAGACGTCGTACACTCGACTGGCCATGTGACATGATTCGGCGCTCAATGCAAAATGGCAGCTTTTAACAATTTTACACTGTATTTTATTTCTTTGATAATAATCATTTGAATTATATATATCTTGTAGTAGTTTCTGGAAACCGTAGGAAAATGAGAGTGTTGACACTAGGTCCCCAGCTTCCCTCTATCTTCCCTGCTATATGAGAGATACAACGTGAAGGTAAAAAAATCTCGTAGGATACGGAATAGAAATAAAAATAAAGTGATTTTTTTCTCTGTTACTATTTAATAGGATATGATAATGGGGGAATGTTTTTCCTTATGTCATGTCATAATAAGCATAGTGTTGTATAAGTTTTACCTCATTATAAGAAACAATGAAATACAATATTCTATTTTGCTACCAAAAAAAGTATACTATAAGAAATAATAAAAATGTTTTATGGTCATTTCTGGGTTAGTAAAGCTTTAGTAATTTTTAGACACGGTACAAGCAGTGAACCGGAATCGAACCCATAACCATCGTATATTCAGTCAGATATTTATCTACTTCACCACGATATCTGATTAATAATTTACTAACAAATTAAGTTAACGATCCAAATTACACGACGTGAACTATCACAAAATTCAGCGGTAATTGCACCAGAGTTTCTGAATTTAGAGTTTTGAAGCCAAAATAAATTATCATATATTCACAAAGTTATTTAGTTTGTAATTTATAGAAATGAACATCTAAAATATAAATTATAAAAACGAAATCTATTAATTTTGCGAAAAAAAACGTGAAGCTGATAAAATCAACTAAATAATTATGGAAAAGTCTGGAAATATATAAAAAAATATTAAAAAACCTGCAGTGCACACTGATTTTTACAGAAACACCGGATAGGTGAAAAAGAAGGTACTCTGTCCCTGAAAAATTAGCACGCACTACGTGACTGCTTGAATGTCAACGGAAAGGGCGTCTGATATAAAGCAGTGTACGTTTTAACTATATAATATAAATCAGCTTCACGCTGTATCCCGTACACATAGTGTTAAGACACTCCGTTCCCCACTACTATACTATACTACCTATATAATATACATGTTATAATAACATAAATTTTTTGTTAAATCATTCGAATTAATCCGGTCCAAACTTTCATTTGACTAAAAAGCAACGCAAACTAATAGTAACTTTTAACAAAACATTGTAAAGCAATTGTAGTTTCACTAACGTTAAACTATAAGGGAACAGCCATTTTATTCGAATTCTATAGGCTTCTCAATATGAGGCTTCTGTTCTATTCTATCATTCGATTTTTTTAAGCACATTAATATTTGTTTTTTTTTTATTTTCCGTCTCTCTTTGATGATCTAAAAAATGCAGTAAAAATTACCAATATGGTCTCCTCCACTCTCCACACTGCTTTAATAACATTTGTGTGCTGAGTGGAGGAAATCTTGTTACCAAGGAAGGAAATAGAAATAACTGGATCCCCTGATAGAAAACTTAACCCACAACCGTCGCATTTACAGGCTGACGTTGTGCCGTTATGCTTAAACGACCTCCATTTTCAAAAAAATTTTCTTCGTTACCAGAGCAGGAAAGTAAAATAATCAATATTTCATTTCCCCAAGTGGTAATCGAACCCACAATTAATGACAACTGTGCCACGAATGGCCTCAAACTTGATACATTATGATAAATGATAACATAAAAAGAAAAGAAAAATTATCCAACACTCTGCTTTAGCAAATCCCACGAATTCACCCTCTTGCGGTTAGTAGGCATATATGAATTTTTCGGGTTATTTCGGTACACTGAACAAAAGGTTCAGTGACAGTGGCTTTGCGTGAATAAATTGGAACCAAACCACGTTATTTACACGCGAGATTTTTTTGAATTTTGATATCGTGTTACCTTAATTTGAAATTATGATACTGTTAGAAATCGGAAGCGGGTAACGTTTTTAAAGAAACACGTTAAAAACACACATCGTCTATATGATTCTAAACTATTTTGAAAGAGATACTATGTAATTGCAATAAGTGATATGTATCACCT
>DWMY01000337.1:0-28550 GCA_018249775.1 Heliconius hecalesia formosus
CTCAACACGCAATGCCTCCAGAATTCGGCAGAAAGTGGGGAACGGAGTGTCGTAACACTAGGTTCCCTCTGCCTACCCTGCTGTGTGCGGGATAAAGCGTGAAGCTAATTTAATTTAATTTTTTTTATAAAATAAAAATTCTTTAGATACACTCAGGTCACTCAGAGGAGAGGTCCAGATTGGGCATTAGATAACAATTTGTTGCGTAATGTCTACAGTCCTATATATTTTACTTACAGATAAAATATTGACCAAATAGATCTAAATTTATATATGATTGTATTGGTAGGTTCTTTTTTATTATGAGTTTAGGTTTTATTATTTTTTTCAAGTCACGAAGTGACAATAATCATATCAGTTATATAGGTTTTTCATTCTAAATTCATACATACATTCACGCGTCTAATATGCTATTTATTTTATTTTAAATTAATAATTTTACATTTAAAATTCGTTCTTCGGTGGCATTCGTGGTCCGGTGGCACAATGTAAACGCGACGGTTGCTTTACTACATGCAAAACATATACAATCGAATTGAAAACTTTCTCTTTTTCGAAGTGGATTAAAAATTTAAATTTCAAATGATATTACTGTTGTCAATTTTTGAGTAAATCAGTATTTTAATAATACTACAAAAATCACAACATAAAGTTATTTTTGTTCACCTTATGCCTTATAAATTATAAGCAATAGTTCAGCTAACTAATTTTAGAATATTATATTTTAAAATAACATATCTATACTTCTATATTATTATATAAAGAGGAAAGATTTGTATGGGTGTATGTTTTTAGTGGATAAACATAAAAACTTTATCACTGAGTTTCTAGAAAAAATTGGGGATAACTACTAAAATTTTAAAAATTTATACCAAGGTGTAAAAAAGTAGGGATAAAATGTATTTCAATTGTTGAAGATGGAAAAAAAATCTTCCAAATTTAAAGAACATGTCCATATCTAAAAAAAACTTTGTGACACCATACGACCTACTATTGTAATTTTGACAATACAACAACTTTTTTACTGTTTAATATGAGATAGAAATGCCGACTATACTGAGAGCATATTATCCATACCTTTATATAAATCTTTATCCAAATTTTTGTTTTAATTCCGTATTCGAGACAGTTTCAACACCTGCAGTTTTACTCTTTAAATTATGAAAATCGCACATTCGATTCAAAAGATTTTACGAATTTAAAAAATTCAATCTGTACAAATATCTCTTTCTCGATTACGATCTCCAGGAAATCTATGTATTTTGTAGTCACCTACAAATACCACTGTTGAAGTAGTGTACAGTGAAGCTTAGATATGTGGACAGCAGTAAAGTAAAAACCTTAAATATCAATACACTAATATTATAAATGCGAAAGTAACTCTGTCACATCACGTCCAAACTAAAAACGTAAACATGTAAGCTATTTATTTCTTCTATTTAAAAAAAAAAATAGTAATTTCATCGTTTTCAACATTTGATGCGCCGGCTCAACCTTATGAGATACATAAAAATAATGTTCTTTAAAAAGTATTTAATATATTTTATTAAAATCTATCGGAACGCTAGCAGATATCGACTTGAAATTTAAACCATATACTCAGCCCGGCCCCATGTTTTCCTGATAAAAAACATAATTCTAAATTTACTTAGAGAATAGATATGGCCGTTTATATCGCAAAAAATGCGTATTTCGACACTATTAAGGTGATCAAAATTAATACGGTACCTCTGGTTGACTTAGAATTATGAAATTTGGCAGCTAGCATCTACAGGTAGTACTACTTTAAGAAAATTTGGTATCAAAGCTGTTAGTTGAGCCTCACTTGAGTGAGGTATCAAATAAAAGGGCTCTGGCTAGGCTAAGTCTGAATTTCAGAAAAAGCCCGAGACCTCCAATTTACGTACCCTCGATGGGCCAAACCGACTCGCGCTTATTCGATTTTTTTTTTATAATTAACATGATCTATGTCTTGCAAAATACATTCCAGATTTTTCATTTTTTTTATATAAATTTAAAGAAAAATGTTCATTACGCTCAACAACTTTTGCCTCTGCTTAGTTCCTTCAGCAACTGTTTTTTTTATATTTTGGTTGGTCTATAGAGTTTTTAGAGTTTGTAGAGTTTCACATTAGATGTTCTTGCTACTCAATTTGTAATAAAAGTCGAACAAAATATATATCACGCTGAAACACAATTATCAAAGCCGTGTTTATATTTTTGTAGTTTACCTAATTTTATGGATGTTTACATTAGATTTCTTTTTATAAGAACAAAATCCATAAATCAGGCCAAAAATCCAAAAATTTTGAAAGGTAATATGTAACATAAGTAATGTTTCCAGATTATTATTATTATTATGATTGATGTCTTAGGGCTTCACATTGCCTGTTTCTTCTTGATTTCTAATTTTGATGGTATTTTATAGTATATACCGACTGCAGCCGACCGAGTCTAATTATATTTTCAAACCATCCAGGAATTTATTTAAATGTAGAAATTTAATCCAAGTCAGTTCATCCGATTCGGAGTGACTAATACACGCACAGAAGCAATAAACATTTGAATAAGGTTATAAATTTGTCCGATATAGGTATTCGAAATATATTATATTTTCACTGAGTATTTTAAAATTTAAATCTTGCATAGTAATTTATTTATATTTTTTTTTACAGATATATTTCTCAGTCACAATTGTGACGATGGGCCACTTCATTGAAGTTGAGCAGCGCTATCTGAATGGCGACATGACCCACCCTGAATCCGAGAGCTTTTTGGAACCAGAAAAGATTACTCCAAGTATGTAAGCATATATTTTATAGAACTTAATTTACTGTAAACTTAAAATAATGGAAAAAAACAATTGGGCTTGTTTTTTTTTTCTTTTTATGCAGTCGGTGCTTTTTTAAAAATATTTTTTTATTTAAGTTATTTCTTTACTAAGCTACGTATTATTGTAATAAAAATTGTTCTAAGTTTATTCATCAACTCAACCTAATAGCCAAATAAGTTGGGAGTCGTACTTAATCTGTCGTCTTAAAGTTTCTTTGAATTTCAATGTCAATCATTTGAGGATTTATAACTTCATTATAGGATTTGTGCCCTGTGACTTAGATTGTCCTCGTCCCAAGTCAGCTATATTCCAGTTAGTATATAAATTTAGTATCATTGAAAAGATTTTTTTTTATTAACATATTAAAATTTTTCTCTTTTGAAATAGCAATAAAATTATACATTAATAACAAGACCCACGTGGCACATTGAGACAGCTTCAAATTATAAACGTGATGATTGCGAATTCGCTCCCCACACGAGATTACCTACTTTTTTTTATACATCCGCGACGTTAACTGAGAACTTACAGTACAAACAAAGGAAAAACTCAAAAAATAAAAATACATATTTCATATCACAGAAAAAGAAACATTACAAAGTTAAATTTGTAGTTCATTTGAAATCTAGATCGATTTAGCAGCATATATAATGAGTGCGTACGCCCGCAAACTTAAGTTTGTAATTTATTGTAAGCTGTGCTTCCCCTTGACCTAGTCTTGAAATTGATACGAAACCTCGGTGGGTGGGTCCGACTTATACTTAACGGTTTTTTTATAAAGATGCTATTTATAAAAACTTTATAAGATCGAAAATTAGTTATTGTGTTATTTTTGATTAAAAAATTATCTAAGTTGTAAAACAATGCTTTGGAGAATTTAATTTAAGAAAAGCAAGTATGTGCCTCTTGACTTTTCAATAAGGGTAACGATTATTTAACTATGTAACTTATTAAATTTTCATAGATTAATGTTATATACTAGTATGTTTTTATAGGAAAATTAAACTAATTTCAATATAACCTTTTCCCCAAATAGGAATTGAACCAGTGGCATTCGACAACCATTACATTAAAAATCAGATGCTATCACAACGATGCCCTCAATTTCATCTATCAGATATTACTTTTTTTATAGCTTCACGCTGTATCCCGCACACAGTAGGGTAGGGAGAGGGAACCTAGTATTAAGACACTGCGTTCCCCACTTTCCGCCGAGTTCTGAAGGCATTGAGTATTGAGTGGCGGAACACAACGCCGCGCTTTGCCTCGATACCAGAGCCAAGAAATGAAAATATAAACGTAAATAAATATTTAATTTCCTCTAGTGTGGATCGAACCCGCAACCAGTCGATTTTACAGTCACACTTTGTGCCCCTGCGCCATTTATTGCTACAAATTAGTACAAAATAGACATAAAGTATGTAGTAGGCATGTAAAATGACAATTGTATTTTTTTTTTCAATTCATTAATCTGCCTAATGCAAGGTGCGGCTTGTGAGTTATATGGCTCATAGAAATTGATATGGTTAGCAGTATAGCTTACAAATGGCGTCCGCGATAGTACTTAAGAATTGAACACATAAACATAAAAATATAAATGAATATTAGACACTAATGCTATCACTCAGCTTCACGCTGTATGATAGTAGTGTTATGATTCTTCGTTCCCCATTTTCCGCGAATTCTGGAAGCTTTGAGTGTTGCGTCAAGGCCGCGCTTCGCCTCGTGCCCAGAAACGACGCCGAAATGAAATTGTAAATTTAAATATTTTTCCATTCCCTTAAGTGAGGATTGAGCCCACAACTCCTGGGGCACGACTTGTTGTCTATATGTTATTATTAATCGTTGGAAAACTCAGTTGACTCACGTAAAAAAGTGTGAGAACCCGAAGGGCACGTATTAAGAAATTATTACAATTTTAAGGTGCTATTTTCCATAAGGAAAACTGTTGTAGAATATTCATAAAAAAGGAACATAAAGGAACGCGAAGGTATCCCTTAGAAACCGTACTATCCTTGATGTGGAATAACGCTTTAAAAATGGTAAATATATTTTGTGTTCTGCCACTCTACGCGCAATGCCTCCAGAATTATGCAGAAAGTGGGAAACGGAGTGTCTTAACACTAGGTTCCCTCTGCCTGACTGATTTTTTTTATTGTATAATAATATTTTTATTACTTACCTTCTTTATATTCATATTTTCTAACAAAGCAAAGCGCGACGTTGTGTTGCGGTATTCAATGTTTGAGATAATATATATCTTCATCAATGAATATCGTGTTCACACTGTGTTCTTTTTGCTTATCCTGTTTTTTTTTTAGATAATGTTTGCCGCGCTTTGCCTCGTTGCCAGAGCGAGGAAATGAAAATGTTTAATATTTAATTTCCCCGAGTGGAAATCGAACCCACAACCGTCAGTCAGCGTTACCGCTTACAGTCGCGCGACTGTGCCCCTGCCCCACAGCGGCCTATTTTATAACAACAATTATTATAAAATTTATAGAAAATTCATTTCATTCACGAAATTAGCAAATATGCGTATATTTAATGTGGAAAATATTAATATAAATTAAGGATATTTCAAAGTTATTTACTTGAAATGAAGTTAAAGTGGTTTTCATTCTTGCTCTTTAATTAGTTTATATATTGGAGTGGTTAAGGCAAACTATTTTGAATCAACTTCATAATTATATATTTTATAATTAACACGTCGTAGTAGCTGATTTAGAGGTTAATTGGAAAATTTAACTTGTCTCTACACATTTTATAATATTTTTCTTTAGTTTTTAAATTTTGTTTTAAACTAGCGGCTTCCTTGCGGCGTTGCCTGCTGTTTCCCATTTTACAATAGTATAATTATAACTGTACACGTTATGGTTCTGGGTTTGATTCCTAAGCAAATATTCCAAAAAGGAGGTCGAATAAAGAGATAGATCTTCTCTGTAAAACTTATATGATGCGGGAGATGTGTTAATAATAGTCATATTTTTTAAAAGTAACTTGACAGTTGTAATTTAACTGCTTGAATCATTATAATGGTATTTAGTACTCAGATCTTGATAATATATAAAAAAACATTCTACTAAGTAGCCTAATAATTTATAATTATATTATTACTCTCAATTAGATTACCCATAAAATGATATTAAACAACTAGAGAGGGCTTCCATTCACGTTAATTAGTTTCGAAACAATCAATAACGGAAAACAGAACCGTAATTCAAAATGAAAGTCAATTATATGGTTACAATACCAGAATACAAGCTAAAAAAAGTTTAATGATTTCAAGAAGTTGTTTTGATACCTAAATGTAGAGCACGCAGATTTAAGATAGTTTATTAATTGCTTGGGAAACTAAGCATTCTTTAGTTTTATCTTTAGTTTTATAGTTCGCTGTATCCCTCACACTGCAGTGAAGGCAGAGGGAATCTAGAGTTAAAACACACCACTGCCCTCTTTCAGTCACAGTCACACGCTTGCGCCACAACTGGCATCAAATATTTTTTTAAATATAAATAAATACTTGAAGTGAAATTCTCTGAGAACTCCAATGGCTACGACGCTTTACTTGTATCATGTAAATTACCCACCTATCCTATACTATATATAATACACACGATAGCAATTATTCAGAAAAGCTTATCCCTTTCTGTCCGGTGCGTACATACAAATTCAGTGTATAGATAAAAAACCAAGGGATGGCTAGCACAAACGACACATCAGACGAGGGTGAATATTATGAGGTTGCAATGAGAAGAATTAAAACATATTTTTTCAAGTTTTATTCTATACTTCGAGAAGAATAATATTTTTAGAAAACATTTAAAAATTTGAACGTATCTGGATTTGAACCTGAGCCCAAGCGCTCTGACCGACTAAGCCACACGTTCTCACGTAGAACGTATGGCTTAATAAATGTAAAAGAATAAATACAATTTTTTTTCAGGTCTTTTTTTTTGTCTCTACTTCTAGTGATCACTTACATAAAAACAAAGCTCAGCTTAGACCTCGCGTACTCTACCCACATACGTGTAACAAATTTTAATAACATAGTTCTTTTATAGCAATTTAGTAAAATAAAAACACACCAAATGTAAAGGAAAGTTTACCAAAACACAATAGTAAAAACTGCATTTAAATCTGTTAAACCTTTTTGAGATTAGCAAAAAGAAACATGAAGATAATAATCTAAATTAATTCAAACCATTTCATTTCAATATTTTTATAATCTATCACTTATATTTACAAAATATTGTTTGAAGCTATAACTGTTGTAAGTCGGTCAAATGCAACGTTGGATGGCGTAGAATTTTATGCCTCTTGACACATTTCCGCGCGCTTTCTCTCGGTACCTATTATCCATAATAAAAAACCTCTTGTAAACTGTTGAATATCATTGTAAATTATCATTACTATAGAATTATTTTAAATGTCTATTGTATTTAACTATGACAATTCAGTATCAATGCTCTCCGTTTTCTATCTTAAAATATACACATACATACCTACATATGCATATGACCTGCTGTTATCATAATGTATGTATGTTAATTTTTATTTTTTTTATGATAACAGCAGGTCGTATGCAGACTGCTTGTTAAAATATATTAAAATATATGAAAACCGAGCTACTTTAAAAACACTCCATGGCATGTGTTTTAAAAACAATATATACAAAAGGTATTATGCAGAAAATTAACAGTCCGTTGAAGTATTTACTTCATCAGATTGGTTTCTAAAAAACTCAAATTTTATATTTCGCAATAGAATTTTACTCTAAGCTACTTACGACCCACATTTATCACTTTAAACTTTCATAAAACTTAACTAACGAGTGTTTTATATTTGTTTCAGTCACAGTATCTCTGAACATTACGTTGCTCGCTTGCAGTACTCTTGGACTCATTGCTTGCGTTCTACTTGTATTTGGAGTATATAAGGTAACGTTTTTTTTTATTGTAAGAAGGTAGTTAAAAAAGATAGTAAAACCGGAAAAGGTGCCACGCTGGTAGAGAAGCCTCACTTTTTAAAAATCGTATTTACAAAAATAAAAACTGCGTAAAAGATGCTTAAATACCCCCTATAAGTGCCACCAATTTTTTTAGCACGTGACTGTTGTGTTAGAAGGATTTTTATCGGAAGGAATATATTTGAAGCGGAATATATTTTGTAAATATGAATTGTAAATATTATTTCAATAAGTAGTAATGGCCTTACACTAAAGTACTCCCGAGGAACTAGAAAAGGCCATAAACACCTACACAGCTCTAATCCATACCTCCTGTTAAGACACCATTCCGAGTCTCGGAATGGTGTCTTAACAGGAGAATAGAAAATAACAATTAACAAAACACAAACAAGAAACAAAATATTAAACTAGTTAAATTCATAGAAATTATTCATCCAGGAGACTATTTAAAAGAATGTCGCATCTAACCTGGTTTTACCCTATGCTTTAAGTTGCGATATTCTGCAATCGTAATATTTCATTGAATTCTATCTTCATATTTAAAGATAGAAAATATTTTTATATTGAATTTTATCCTAGGCATCTAGGATAATAAATATTTACATCTTCAACCTTATCCTAGATGCCTAGGATAAAATTCAATACACTCGTATAAAAAAATTCTATCAATACTCTACATTTTACATTACATTGTATGGTATAAACATTTTAATTTCAAACTTTGCTTTTGTATTACAATATTTAAAAATTTATATATACTAAAAAGTTACAGAATGAGCATATCATGTGGAAAAGTTTGCAAATTTCAAAACCTTAATTTCACTCGCATTTCCATTTAAAACTAAGAAGTAAAGAATAAAAATAAAACAAATTTAATTTTTCACCAGATGCCATATAATTTGTTATAACGTGCGCAGTTTTCCTTTTCACGATTACACAAAGTTGAGCCATTTTGAGCGTGGAAATGTAGAATTTACAAAGTTTGTGCTTTTTTTTGTGCTTTTTTTATTGTACTTACAAACACATTAATCATGATGTGTATGCTAGTTATGTTTATGTTAAAGAAAATTATACTTTGCTATAGAGGTAATATTTCTTCTTTAACTTTAATTTTCACGTATCGTTCCGTTTTGTTAAAATATTAAAATACACACACATAAACACACACACGCACACACACACACACACACACAAACACACACACACACACACAGGGTACACAGGCCCAGCGCGGAGAAGCCGTTAAAGATAACAATGTATTTGAGAAAAAAACATTAATTATCGGCCTAAATTTTAAAGATTATGATCCCCTTTCTAATTATTCATACAATTTTAATATATTAAGTCTGAAAACGATATATTATACTGTATTACAAAAATATAAAAAACAAATAAAACAGTATTACAATATTTGAGTTAAAATTCATATTTCATTCAATTATTTGATATTTACTGATGCTTGAGTTATAAAAATAAGCTTTCTAAAAATATGATAATATAATAATAATAATACTTTATTGCACATGAAAATATATATATACAATTTACATTAAAAAAAAAGAATATGTTGGCACTTATGTACAAAAATATCTTGTTGAAATTTTCTTTCTAATAAAATAAATTACTTTTTACGTGTCCTTTCACGATGTTCACTCGCCTTATGTCCACTGCTTGTAACGTTTTCAATCTCTTCTTACAAAATCTTTACAATACAATTTTACTTTCTATATATGAAGTTTGAATCTCTCGTTGTTAAAGTATAATAATGAAATCTTTATATTGCTTATGACACAAATATGAGGACAGTTGTGGTTCAGGAGCACAAGCACGTAATTGTGAACTCGACAGGTTGTGGGCTCAATTCCAATTCGAGGAAATTAAATATTTAGTATTTTCATTTCTTTGCTCTGGTGTCGAGGCAAAGCGCGGTGTTTAATGCCGCTAGACAACACGCAACGAATCCAAAATTCAGCGAAAAGTAGGGAGCGGAGTGCCTTAACACTAGGTTTCCTCTGCCTACCTCGCTACAGGGAGATATAGCGTGAAGCTAATAAAAAAAATGATGTTTGTTATTAAATTACTGTATCTTAATACAATTTTAATATAAGATTCAATACTTTGCTATAATTTTTTGTTATTATTTTGGTTTGTCTTATATTATTTTGTTTTTGTTTTAGGACATAAAATTTATGCTCCTGCCATGGGTTTTCGCTATGGCCTTGGAAACTTCAGTTGAAGTTGTCAACTTGATGTATCTCTTCTATTTACAAACTGTAAGTACTAACTCTAAGCTTAAAATCTTTAAATACTTATTTACGGTGATAAGCAAAACAGAGATCTATACTGTTACGTCGAAATCCTTTTGGAAATTCATCTATAATAAAATGATCCTTTAAATTGAAAAAAAATGAACTGATAAAATATAGTTTTGAGCTTTGTCGCAGTTGGGTAAAAACTTTTTAACTTCACGCTGTGGCAGGGAACCTGGGACCCTAAAGTTAAGAATATATCTGCATTTCTTAAGTTAATAGATGGTATTGCTTATGATTTTTTACTGTGTCAGCTATTTTACGGTTTATTTGATGAATTGCTAAAATTATTTTAAATAAATATTGGGTTTATCTATATATATATGAAAGCACATGTATCTGACTGACTGAGGTAAGACGCACGCACAGCCGTAACCGCTGATAATAGAAACGTGAAATTTGGACAGATGTTTATTTTCATAATCTGGACATCCACTAAGAAGGAATTTTGAAAAATTTTAACCCTAAAGGGATGAAAATAAAGGTTGAAAGTCTGTATGGTTTTTTTTTTTAAATCGGCACCGATTTTTATAAAATTTGAAATTCAGAAAAATCTTAAAATCGTCACCGATTTTTTTAAAAAAATACATTCAGACTGTTAAAAATATTTTATTGAACACGTGTTTCGTGGTTTTTTTTAGAATTCACCCTCAAGGGTGCAAATAAGCGGGCGAAGCTGCGCGCACCCGCTAGTTGTATATAATAATGGAATCGAAAAATATTTTAATGCATCTATTATTATAATATAGAATTAACGACGAATATTATACGATATCCCAGTTAATTGGTACAGCTGGAATTACGGGCTATAATCGATGCACTTGAATTGGAGACCACGACCGAAGCTTAGCCAACTGAGTGAGCAATATATGTAATAATTATACAACCAGTTTTACTTAGCTCGAAATATTAACTTTTACTATGATATTTTTAATGTTTTTTTAAGTTGTAATTAATGATTTAATAATGACGAAAAAATTGCGATACCGACTCGATTTCGAGTATTTCGATTCGATAATTCGAGTCGATTATCGAATATTAAAAGGAGAATTTTAATCTCTTTGGCTTAATATTATTTCAGATTTAATGTAGGTCACTCTACGTAAACATTAGCATGAAACATTGCAAGCTTGATAGAATGCAACAATGCAGGTTGTATAAAATTTAAAATGTAAAATTTAATATTTATGTAAAATGTTTTCATATTTAATATCTAAATAAAATCAATATTTTCCCTATTGATAAATACTCAACACGCAATGTCTTAAAATTTGGTGAAAAAAAGGAAGAATTTGTGTTAGGACACTAAAATTTTATAGAGAACCACTGTCATTAATCAGGCTCTTCCTATATACTGCAAGAATAGATGAAATTTAATATAAGTTAAAGTGTTTGTTCGTATTTTATATTTTTTTAATTTAATTTAATTTTAATCCCACCCACCGAAAGTTCCTTACTTATTTCAGGATTGTGGGTTAACGGGAAGTTCAACCTATAAAAGTTGACAAATTTACGCCCGCACCGTATGCATTGATTTTGTATGACATGAACTATAAATATAAGTTTGTTATGAAGTATTTATAGCTTCTTTGCGCCAAATTTTACAACAGTAGGTCCACTATGAGTACCCTTTAGGTATGAAAAAAGCATAAAAGCTCGTATCTTTCGATTGCGTTAACTTAGAAGATTGATTTTTCTGTGCTCCAAGGAACTGCTGACCTGAAAAAATAATATAAATTTTATTGATACCATTATTTTATTTTATTGAAACGAACGGCGTTTCGTTTTTGGAAGGGTTCCATAAAAATCTGTATTAATATTTATATTTAAAATAGATTTTCTAATTTACTTATTTTCTACATTAACCGTTTGACCTCTGATATCGATCTTGTTATCTCTGTTTAATTACATCCTAAAAACAAACCGCTTTAATATTTTATAAGCGTAAATAAGTCAAGCGCGTTATTTCTACACATTTTGGGGATAAAAGACTTTGATTTTTTTTTAAATAATTACTTCGAAGCAGTGTATTAATAGGATAAAAGATGGTATTAGGTACATACAACAATTGTGGAACGAATTTCATATGAAAATAACTTATAAAGAGAATATTCTATTTAAACTAGTTTTAGTTAAATATTTTTGTCATCCTTTATCCCGTATACAACAGGATAGACAGATAACCCACACTCGATTCTCAATTATGTGGGATTTAATATTGGGATTTGCCTTTGCAGAACAGGTTAGTATATATATATTTGAAGTAAAAAACAACATACATGTTTTTTTTAATACTTTTCATATCTTTGGTAACAAAGAAAAAAGCAAACAAAGCGGGAATTCGGCGACGAGTGGAGAATGGAGTGTCTTAACACTAAGTTATCCCTGCCCACCCTATGATGTGCTATTATAGGATACAGCGTGAAGATAAGAAAATTAACGCTATAAATAAATTAAAGCAGAGCGTCTCAATGGATTACAAGCCTATTGAGTACGGGCGTTGCGGGACTAAATTGATGGTAAAGAATAATTAAACATTCTTTTTTATATTTTTTCGTACCGTATTTTTATTCATTATGTACAAGAACAATAATAAAAAGATTTCTGCTTCAGTGAAGAAGAATCTATGACGTATAATATTTTTCCCAGTCGTGGCGCAGCGGCACGAGGTGTGACTGTAAAACCGACTGGTTATGGGTTCGATCCCCACTCGAAGAGATGAAATATTTACTTAAATTTATATTTCCATTTCTTCGCTCTGGTGTCGAGGTTAATATATATATATATATATATATATATATATATATATATATATATATATATATATATATATATATATATATATATATATATATATATATATATATATATATATATATATATATATATATATATATATGTATATATATATATATATATATATATATATATATATTACAATTATTACTTACGGTAAAGAGGATTGTTTCTCTTTAGTTTGTCGATAAATGTTAGACTTTCCACTTCAAATTAGATTATCACAATTAATAATAGCTTTTTTTGCCCTATGCTATATATGGAAAGCATCAAACTATGGGTCCCCAACCTGTACAACTTTCATAGGTCCAGTTCTACATTCAAAATATTATATATTCGTATCGCTTTTTATGTTTATTTTTATAATATAATGATATGGAAATGGATATGGAATATGGATAATGGAAATTCTTTAATTAAAATTATTCGCCCAAGTGGGAATCGAACCCAAAGTTATTACTTACACAAATGAAAAATGAACTTTAATTTTTCATATGTAAGAGCAGATGGAATATTCAAAGTTTAAAATGCCGATTCCCACTAGAGAAAATGAAATATTTAATATTTTTATTTTTTCGCTTCGCTTCGCGGAGTGTCTTAAAGTGTTAACTCACCCCCTGACTACCACTGTTTTATGCGGGATACAGCGTGAAACTGAACTGGTTTTATAATTAAATTTCCCTGGAAATGGATATCCTAACGTTATATAAATGAGCATTAAGCTTTGCGGCTACTTTTTGCTACTGTATTTTACATGGCCGGCAAACTATACGCGTTGTATCGAACAAGTTGCAGCGAAACAGTGTCGACCTCGTTATAGCGAGTTAAAGTTGAAGTTATGCTGTTCACTCAATTAATAAGTTACCTGTACAAATATTGGCGCCACTGTAGAATATTTTAATAAATATTTTAAATATGGTAAAATTTTAGAAATTTGAAAGAGGCTAAAAAGGCTGTAAATGTCCCGATAAAACTCATTGTTCAAGCATCATAATAAATTGAAAATGATAGGAAAATTAATTTAAAAGAAACGGAAGAAATACAGAAACCACCGTAGTGTAGTGGGACATAGTCTGACAGTAATCGTGGCGGTTGTAGGTTCAATCAGGTATCGTGGTAATTAATTATTTTCATTTTACCACTCTGATAAAATAAAATACGCGTTGAGTTTCGATAATAAACACATTATTTTTGGAAATTTGAGCGGAAAGCGGAATATTTTGATACTAAGTTCTCGTTATACTATTGTATATACAGCAAAAGTAAAAAGTTGAAACGAATATTTCAAACAGCTATCTAATATGGCCAACCTTTTTTCCATTTAGAGGATATTTTTTACGATACAATAGCAGCACCATGTTTTTGTTTCCGCTAGGACAGTAGCCTGAAGCGATAATAAAACACATTTAAAATAGGTGTGCCGAATTCGTTTTTAAATGAAATGAAATATTTGAAAGTACAATTCTCAATTGTGATGGGATTTTTAAAATATTGTTAAGGATTAGTTAAATATCCTTTAAATAAATGTAATTGCATTTAAATAAATATCATTTAGTGGAATGTATTTGAAAAATTGTAACTATGTAGTTTCCTACATAAAATTACATGTAAACATACACGAACGCACGAAGCAGCAAACGTCAAATAAAAACGGTTAATTTCACACAAAAAAAATATTTATTTTGGTAATGCATGACTCTGAAAATATCATAAAAAATCATTAATGAACTGAAGATCACCTATCGTATACAATCATAACTGAAAAAATGATCATAAGCTAAACATAAACTACCTTCCGTGTGATCCCGGTCTAGAATAGGATCATCCTGGTACTGTTGGTGTCGTAAAAGGCGACTAAAGTACGTGTGGTAGAGTCACGTCGCCAGCAATGGCAACACGCATGGGCAGACTCGACCGGACCATTACCACCCCCGGCATTTAAAACCGGCGTCAAGTAGTGGCTTTATGCCACTGCGTTTCGCATCAGGTAATGCCGGGCTCCGGTGCCCAACCCACCTTACAGGCAGGCAACGCACCTGTAGCTCCTCTGGTGCTGAACGGGGTCGTGGGCGGCGGTGATCACTTACCATCAGGTGACCCGAACGCTCGTTTGCCTTGTCTTTTCCATAAAAAAAAATAAAAAAATTAGAACTACCTCTCTAAAATGGTTATCTTAGTAGGGTTGATCTTACTTGTGTCGCAGGGGCACAAAGTACTGGAGAGTGTAAGCGCGACTGGTTGTGGGCTCACTCCTCACTCGAGGAAATGAAACATTTATTTCTATTTATATTTTAATTTCTTCGCTCTGATTTCGAGACAAAATGCGGCGCTGAGTTCCGCCACACTTACTCTTTGCTCTTAGCACTAGGTTTCCTCTGTCTACCCTACTGTGTGCGGGATAGAGCGTGAAGCTGATTTTTAAGAATTATATTTATATATATATATATATATATATATATATATATATATATATATATATATATATATATATATATATATATATATATATATATATATATAGCAGGCCGATTTTATGAATACTGGTAAGTAAGGAGAACCGTAACTAACCGTAGGTGGGCTCAGGCTAATCGCATTTAATGCCAGTTTAACCCCGTATCTGCAGTATGTCCGTATAAAGAGTATAAACACTGTTGAAATTTTAGTGAAATTTTTGTAACTAACAAATTAAAAAATATTCATCTTTGAATAAAATTTTGGTACATACGTTCAAAAGCGTTGTATTGTTCAAAAATTGTTCGAATTTCGCTGGGAATTTCCAATTTGTTTTGACAAGCTTAGATTTATAGATACATTTATGAAAAAAATTATAATATTAAGTAAATATTTGAAGCTTTTTTAA
Organism: Heliconius hecalesia formosus; assembly: GCA_018249775.1. Classification (NCBI taxonomy): domain Eukaryota; kingdom Metazoa; phylum Arthropoda; class Insecta; order Lepidoptera; family Nymphalidae; genus Heliconius; species Heliconius hecalesia. The sequence goes on from DWMY01000337.1 coordinate 15,768, forward strand.
ATAAGATTTTTTTTTTATTTTAATAAAATTAACTTATTATACTCCATAATCCGGTAGAAAGAAGGGACGGAAGTGTTTTAATGGAAAAATATCTTCTACGAGGTGCTCAGGTTCAATCTGCCTTCTTTGTCTTGGTGCAGATTCAAAAAAATATTTTTAAAGACTTCACACGTCGCTTTTTTAACTATTAAGCTACATTATATAATTTAATTACATTTAACTATTGTATATAATATAAGCTAACCTTAAACTATTTTAGCAAGCAAGTTTAGGTTAAAACAAAGAATAGAATTTATTTACATTGTTCTTAAAAAAAAAAGCAACTGATTTTTATATTATTTTTTTATTATAGTTTGAAATTTCTATAACACTAAAATAAAGTAAAATAGGAAATAAAATATCATACTTACGTAGAAATCCCTCTGAGAGTCCTTTTAAAATGCTATAGTGTACAGTTTTATGAAAACAAACGACTACGTGCTTTATGTCAATTAAACTTTCTCTAACAATAATTTCATATAACATAGTAGTAACTTAGAAAAAATATCTTATATCTCAATCAATATCTCATTAAATAATATGCAATAAATATTTTTATTGGCAAAATAAACTTTAATTATTCATTGCTATCATTAGTACTCTTCTGTTTTAGCCTTTTTTTGTCACGTTCTAATTATTTACCTACTTTAGTCTACCAATATGTTAAAATGCGGGATACAGCGTGAAGCTGCACGCTGTATCCCACACAGGATAGGCAGAGGGAACCTAGTACTAAAACACTCCGTTAGCTACTTTCCGCCGGATGCATTGCGTGATCGAATCGCGGAACTCAACGCCGCGCTTTGTCGTTACACCAGAGCGAAGAAATGGAAGTATGAATTTAGACAAATACATATTATGTTATTTTATTAATTTGTATTGTAGTTGTTATTATGGAAATAATTATTTTTTATGCTCAAAGGAAAAATGTTTAAAACTTTAAGTCTACTTACATGAAATATTAATGAAAAAGTTCCATTATTTCCGACACGACAAACAGGCTGCTGCTATGAATCTAGGTTACACCTCGTCAACTTAAAATGCAGGGCATTTTGTGAGATGGCAAAATTTATTTAACGCTTACTGAGACAGCAAAAGATGTACTACAATACTCAGTTTAAAATAAATCAAAATCAGCTTCAAGCTGTATCCCGCACACAGCAGCGTAGGCAGAGGGAACCTAGTGTTAAGACACTCCGTTCCCCACTTTCGGCCGAATTCTGGAGGCATTGCGTGTTCAGTGGCAGAACTCAACGCCGCGCTTTGCCGCGACACCAGAGCGAAGAAATGGAAATATAAAAATATAATTATTTAAGTAAATATTTCATTTCCTCGAGTGGGGATCGAACCCAAAACCAGTCGGTTTTACAGTCACACTTCGTGCCACTGCGCTACGACTGGCCTCAATACTAATACTCAGTTTTGTACGAAATACTCCTATACATTGCCGTCAAAGATATAATTAATAGTAATGGATCTTTTGCCAGACGATAATTCTTAGTAATTATCTTTAGGTAACGGCAATTGGTAAAAATCTCCCTACAGAGATTCTAACAACATAAATAAGTTGTAATAAGCATATAAAAATTTCGACGTAGCGTGATGAGAACGTTGCTCTTAGTAGTCAGAGCGCCTGGTCGGCTTCCAGGAGGCGCGGGTTCGAGTCCCGCTACATTCAATTCTTTATACGTTTTCTAAATAAATATTTTTCTTTCTAAATAAGTATATTTAGTAATGAATACAATTCCCATTTGAGGAATTGCTGAAATATGTATTTAAAACAATTGTCTCTCCTCTTTTGTCTCTATTTTAACCGATGAGTTGTGGGCACGAAAGCAACAAGTGCCACGATGGCCTAAAAATAGGAAAATACATCACTTACGAGGAGAATTAGGTTTTCACTAATTGCACTGTGCATGCAGGAGATGAGTGAAGGCAAAACCGACTCTTCTAATATGTAACTAATATGATGTGAAGTATATTTTTCGTAATGCAGATTTTTTTTATTTGAAAAATATCATCAGCATCACGTTGTTACTTCCGCATATAACAGGGAAGGATGGAATCTAGTGTTAAGACACTCCATTTCTCATTTTCCTTTGACTTTTCGAGGTATTATTTGTTGAGCGCCGAAAACTCAACGCCTTACCAAAGCGATGAAATGTAAATTCGTTTCCCTTGCGGGAATCGAACCCACTGCGCTTGAATGGCCTCTTTTACGATATATACAAAACTATGAAATCATGTAGAAAAAAAATATGAGCATTTAGCCCATAATAAAAAACATAATAGCCTTATACAAATCTAGTACTATTAAAAGGAATTTAAATCTATCGCTTATGGCTTATTATAAGCAGTATGGATATAATAAAATTTTATTTCAACTGGAAAACGAAACGTGGCAATCTGAATAATTTTGATTATAACGTTTTTATAATAAATATTCTGAATATTATAATTATTTTATAACAGACTTTAGGGCTTAGACTCTTTAGTACATAAGTATTCTGCAGTTTTGGAAATATATTAAATGAGTTGAATAAATGTAATGAAATAGAAACTCAATAACTGTTTCAAAAAAATATATATATTTTGCGAAATGAACACCAAATTAGAAAAATGTATTAAATTACTTATGTTAAAATTTTTATGTTATTACAAGATATAATATAAAAATTTTACTCACCATACAAATCATTAGAGAGAAAAATTCTTTAATAGAAATTATTAATAAAATTGTACATCAATTTTAACACATTATAATATTATACTAATAATAAACAGTAAATTACTAAAATAATGAAAAATTAACTTAGATTACGCTAATACTTAAGTGAAATGTTAATATATCTTCTTCAAATGCTGAGATGCCAAGTGCCTCTTGACTGTAGCTATTGAAACTAGTAATATTACGGCATAGAAGTTTTCAAATATTGGCTACGTTGAATTTAGATTTCATTTTACTTGAAACTTCGTATACACAATTAATGTTATTTAAATTTTTTTTAAAAAAAATTTTTAGTTTTTTTTTTGTACGGGAACTTAATCTGTTTGTTCCACTTCCACGCAAAAACTACTAGACAGATTTATATGAAACTTTATATTTATAAAGCTTATATATCATAGTAAAAAAGATATTGTATGATTTTGTTTAACAATAAGTTAAAGCGGGCGATGCCGCACCCGTTACTCTAGTTTTAAATGTTAATAGAAAAAATAATAAATTGTTTTAATAGAGAATATGGGGCCCTGGTTGTAATTCGATTGGGACTTGGAAAACGCAGTGTTCTGACACTAGTTCCTAGCGAGATAAAGTTTGAAGGTGTATTAAAAAAATATACAAGACTAAATTTCAGTCGGTTACTTAAAATTTTAGTTCCGGTGAAATTTCTTAATTGATTGTCCACGACCACTAAGCGCGACCACTAAACTTTATTACATATATTAATTCGCTATTACCAAAGAGAAATCTGCTACAATAATAGAGGTATCGTTTATTGCTCAATAAAATTGTCGTAAATCTGCAATAATTTACGGGAATAACAAAGTAATAGATTAACGATCTTGGCCTAAATAAGGAGAATATTTGATTAAAATGATATTACGTAGGATTGTCTTGATATGGATTTATTTATTTTTCTTTATTTAATTATATACAAAAATCAATATCCTTCACGCAGCAGGGTAGGCAGAGGGCACCTAGTGTTAAGACCCTCCAAACTATGCACAACTTATTTAAATTGTGATATATAAAATTCCCGGACGTTGTCTCGGATTCTATTGTAAAAGCGTATATACAAAATAATTACGGACTCTATACAATCGAGGCGCGCTAAGTATAATTAATAATATATATAATAATATAAAATATATAAATAGTATAACTAATTTCTAGTATTAATATTATGTACATCGATATAATTATGATCGATACTGGTAAAATCAATAAATAATGTCTTTTTCTTCCCATTTCACGAATAACTGTTATTTACAATAACAATCTAAATGGTAGTATAGCAGCGAGCCAAAAAATATTTAAATGATCAAAAAATATAAGCGGAGTATAATGTACTTCCGTGAAATCTGCCAACTGCCAAAGTTCGTTGTTGTTTTAATAGGCAATATCATTGAAATGTGAAAAAGGTAAACTGTTTAATTGATTATTTGTGGGAACCTATTTGTGAGGCATTGCGTTTCTAATTTCCCGTAGAGTGGCAGAACTTAACGTCACGCTTTGTCTCGACACTAGAGTCTCGGATGGGAATTGAACCCACAAACTGTTTCGTTTAGAGTTACATGCTTGTGCCCCTGCGCCACGACTGGCCTCTTAATGCTTTAATATTATAAATAAAATATTTGATACCTTATTATTTATTTTTACTATTATAGTATATAAGAAACAGTTATGTAAATATATTTTAAATATCTTAGTTTAATACAACAATAAGTAATAAATAAGTGAAAATCTGTTTGAAGTTCTACCGGTGGATAAAATGTTTAAAGGAATAATAAAGTTTCACTCACTGCTTGCTACGTTGTTTGAACTTCCTCCCTACAGAAAACTACAGATTTGGATATTTATACATCTCAATTATGTTCATTATGACTTCTAAAAAAAGGTTTTTCTTTTGTTTTGTAAAATATATTTATATAATTCTGGCTTTTTGCTCTAGTAGCAGTATATTTTTTTATAGAACATTCTCAACAGATATATCGGGAGAAATCATTTCAATTGATAAATTGGAAAAAATCCTATATTATACGAATATATTTAGCAACCACTTTACATTATTTTGCCCGTGTCACTGTATAAACTAAAGGAATCTAGTATTAAGATACTCCGTTTCCTACTTACCGCCCAGTTTTCCAGATATTCTTCTTCTTTCATCCAGCGCGCGTGGGCGGCAGCTGGGGTACGGCGTCAGGGCGGGAGCCCTCTGGCCGTGATATCTGGCGGCGCCTATGACGATAGGCGCGTCCTTGGGGTGGGCGTTTTAAGCCCGAGGGATGTGTGCTTACCCCTGGGTAAGCACCGTGCGTGGGAGGCGGGGAGACGGGATGAGCGTATGCCACCTGGGCGGTCAGCTCAGCCGGGTGAGACTCTCGGTTACCCGAGAGAGGCCCAGCTTATGCGACCAGCGACCGAGGTGGCGCTCAGGAGTCGGAGTCCCCCGTCTTCTCCACCCGACACTCCCCACTGAGGGCCCTCATATTCGAGTTTTCCAGATATTCGAGATAAACGACGTATTTTATATACCAGAGTGAGGAAATGTAAATAATTTTAAGGTTAATTGTTCCCACGAATGAGGATTGAACCAAAAACTGTTTGCAATCAGACCCTGTACCACTGCACCTATTTATTATATTTAGAACAAATAACAACTACCAGTAGAAAGTGTTCGCGATTGTAGTAAATAAACTAACCCTACATACAATACATTCATTATATTATGAGGATGTAAGAAACTTTGTATGTAGTTCATTTCCTATTCACGATTCCGTCCTTTTGATGTGACAACTTGGGGTCTCGAGCTCTCTTTGTTTTTGTTCTTGTTAATTTCATATATTACATAGTTTTCATATGAGAGTATGTATATTTATATAAGCGACTCGCTCGCGCTCACGGCTTCTCCCGCTAAAACTACACGCTTATTTTTTTTTCAAATACTACACTTGAAATCACTTGACATTAATTAAACGTTCGAACGTTAGAAATTATCTTCTCGATATTTATAGGATTAAATGGATGCGGTAAACCATAGCAAAATTATTTTAAGTATATTTCCAATATTTGTTATACAAAATACTTATTTAGAATAAGTATTTTATAGATACTAACAACATAAATAAGTTGTAACAAGCGTATAAAAATTTCGACGTAGCTTGGCGAGAACGTATGGCTTAGTGGTCAGAGCGCCCGGTCGATTTCCAGAGGCTGCGGGTTCGAGTTTCGCTACGTTCAAATTTTTATACGTTTTCTAAATAAGTATTTTTCTTTCCTAAGTGTGGAATAACACTTTAAAAATATTTGTTATATAAGTTTTAATATTTTTGTTAATATGTTGTTTTCAAAATATCAATAATATTATATATATTATACTAGAGGGTGCGCGCGGCTTCGCCCGCTTATTAGAAGGGAATCCAAAAAACACCACGAAACACGTGTTCAATTAAATATTTTTATTTTGTCTGAATTTAAATTTTTATAAAAATCGGTGGCAATTTAAAGATTTTTCCATATAAACTTTCAACTCTTTATTTGAACCCTTAGGGGGTGAATTCTTAAAAACCATGAAACACGTGTTCAATGAAATGTTTTTAAGAGTCTGAATTTCAAATTTTATAAAAATCGGTGCAGATATTTTTTTTTTCCATACCAACTTTCATCCCTTTAGGGTAAAAATTTTTCAAATTCCCTTCTTAGTGGATGTCCAGAATATAAAAATAAACATCTGTCCAAATGTCACGTTTCTACGCACAGCGGTTACGGCTGTGCGTGCGTCTTACCTCAGTCAGTCAGCACAAGTCCTTTTATATATATAGATTATATAATATAAATATATTCAAAATATCAATAATAATATTGTTATATAATTTGATATTCAGGCCCATTTTATTAATATATTATATTATCAATCATAAAGTTGTTTCAGTCCTAAATAACAAAAATTGGTCCAGTGCTAAATAAAATTTCTACGGAGAAAAGACCTCAAAAAATCTATTGTTTTTTTTTATTATAAAGTACTTTTGTAAATGTATAAGAATATTTCGTCACAAAGTAATATTATTATTAATCTATAAGAAACACCCTACTTTTCACTCAATTTCCTTGTTCCAGCTGAATTTCAACCCGATCACATCTTTCCTGTTCACTCTGGATTTCTTCATCATCGTCTTAAATGTAAGTAGAATTTATATTTTATATCTTAAATTTCTTTTCATAATATGTTTTGACAATAAAGTAATAGCATACTATGTATGTGCGATCGGGTTCGATTCCCATTCGAAGAAATTAAATATTCAATATTTTAATTTAATATTTTTCGCCATTGGTAACGGGGCAAACCGCTGCGTTGAGAGTTCAGCTACTCAACATGCAATGCCTCCAGAATTCGGCGGAAAGTGCTTAACGGAGTGTCCTAACACCAGTTTCCGATGTTTTCTCTGCCTATCCTGTTATGTACGGAATACAGCGTAAAGCTAAAAGAAATTGATGGAGATTATAAAAATACGTTTTTCAAATACTAATTATGTTTATTTCATTTCTATAACATTCATGTATGTACTGTAATGAATTATAAACAAATGGAAAACGACATACATATTTTAAAATTTAATCATTTTAAACAATATAATTTACTTCTGCCACTCAACACGCAATCCTCCAAAATTCGGCAGAAAGTGGGGAACAGAGTGTCTTAATACTAGGTTCCCTCTGCCTACCCTGCTGTGTGCGGGTTACAGCGTAAAGCTGATTTATTTATAAAAATGTTAATATTGTTTTTCAATATAAACATAATAAAATCAATGTACTTTTAAATGGAATATGTCATTAAATAAAAATAATTTTCCATATTAATAAACCGTGAGAAGAACTAAAGCATCAACATTTAATACTTTTATTTTATAGAATTCATTTAATAGAATTGGCTTCTTGTTCACGTTTTTATATCTTCTGTCAAAGGAAATTTTCGTACTGAGTACCATCGACAAGATGTCACCAATTTAACTTATCATCACCTTCCACTAAATGTTGATGCTATACGAGAATATTTTTTTCTTGTTTTTGGATTTTCTTTCTAAAAAATATAATATGTAATTCAAGTACATATACAAATAATATTTTTAACAAGATTTTGTTCAGATTTTAAATTTTCAAAGAAATTATAATAAATTAAGTAAGGCTAATCGTAGCGCAGGTGCACAAGCGTGTGTCTGTAAACGTAACAGGTTGTGGGCTCGATTTCCATTCGAGGAAATGCAATATTTATTGTTTTAATTTCTCCGCTTTGGTATCGACTCACTCATCACGCAGTGCCTCCAGAGTTCGGCAGAATATGGGGAACGTAAGTAAAAACTTTTTGGGAACGGAGTGCCTAAAAACGGTGTAACCCGCACATAGCAGGGTAGGCTGAGGGAGCCTACCTTGCTATGTGCGGGTTACAGCGTGAAGTTAAAAAATGGAAGATTCATTTGCTCTCTCAATACCATCTTTGCTAGTTACCTAGTTTACTCGATTAACTTCTACTCACAAAATCTAATAATTATAAATTAATAAAAAAAATTACCGCTAAATTACATTTTTTTAAGACAAAGTAAATTTATTTAATTTAGTTTAATATTTTTTGTTACACTACTTATAAGTATTATTAAAAATTAAAGAAAATACGAAAGATATAAATCAATATTAATATAGATAGATTGACAGCCTTTATTTCTATTTAAGAGAAAAAAAGGAAAAGAAAACTTAATTCAGCAAAGACATTGACGTTCTTCGAATACATTCTACGTGCGCTTCCTCTCGGCATTCAATTTGCATTATTGACAACAAAAGGAAAAACTTAATTACCTTAAGTGAGTGCCTATCTTATTAATTTGTTTGTAAATAGCAAATTGAATTACAGGAATAACAAAACCAGTTTTTTTTGTGTATATACTCGTACGTAAATATATTACAATGTACGCTGGGAGAAGTTAGTGTCAATACATTCCGTTCTCTTATTTCCGGTGTACTACGAGATATAGCGTGTTGAGTGACGGAATTGTAGGTCATTCGACGTAGTAAATTTGAATTTAGAATGTATTATATATTATAATTATCTACACTCAACAATTTGTAGAAGTGGGCTGTAAGTGGTCTGTCAGTCACTCTCACATCACTATTAACAATGAAAAAGGGTTTTTTTCTCTTCACGCTGTATCCCGCATGTAGCAGAGTAGGCAGAGGGAATCAAGTGTCAGGGCACTGCTCACCAATTTTCGCTGAATTATCAAATCATTGTGTGTTAAGTGGCGAAACTCAACGCCGCGCTTTGACTTGAATCTATTGCGAAGAAATAAAAATAGTAAAAAAAACTCAGCTTCACGCTGTATGCCGCACGCAGCAGGGTAGGCAGTGGGAACCTAGTGTTAAGACATCCCGTTCCCCACTTTCCGTACAAATTTTGCAGGCATTGCATGTTCAGAGGCGGAACTCAAAACCGCGCTTAGCCTCGACACCAGATCAAAGTAATATAATTTTAAATAAATATTCCATTTCCTCGAGTGGGGATCGAACTTACAACCAGTCGATTTTACAGTCACACTTTGTGCCCCTGTGCCACGACTGGTCTCTACCTGTCTTATAATATAAAATAATAAAACAAATATATATTATTAAGGGTTAGGTTGGAGGAATGAAAGGAATGTCATGGTATTGCTTGATTGCTCAGATTATGGTCAATATTAAGTACGTGAAGACTGCCAGTGACCGTCATTTTTAGGGATCCTTAGCCAAATGCCCAATGGATTTTTTTCATAGGTTTTTTGGAACTTTTTCATAGGTTTTTTGTTTAACCAACTCCTGTAAAAGGAGATTTTTTTATGTTTGTTCCGCAGAACTTTTGATTGGGTGAACCGATTTTGATTATTTTGATTTTGATTACTATGAAGTTGTAACAAGCGTATAAAAATTTCGACGTAGCTTGGCGAGAACGCATGGCTTAGTGGTCAGAGCGCCTGGTCAGTTTCCAGGAGGCGCGGGTTCGAGTCCCGCTGCGTTCAAATTTTTATACGTTTTCTAAATAAGTAAAAAAAATATTTTCAAATATTTACTTAATAACAATACTCTCACCACAGAATATAGTAAAGGTTTTCGCAGATAAAAATAGCAAAATCTCTCTTTAGACTAATTTTTAATTATGTAAATTCATTTTTACATCAATTTCCCTTCATCTCTTGATACAATAAAGCGTATAAAAAAAAGCTTATATCGTACTTTTAGCAAAAAAACCTAGATAATAATGAAGAGCTAATTTAAAAAAATCACTAAGGAAAAATACTTAACAAACCAAAAAAGGGTACACTTAGACGGAACTTGAATATAAGTCCATTTTTTTCAACATGACGCCAAAAAAAAAAACGTAATATTAAAAAACTCCATTCTCTAAATTCTGTTCGAATTCGGGATATTCCGTTTTGAGTGGTGGAATTCAACTCCGCGTTTTTTCTTAATTTTACAGTACAAGGAAATAAAAATAATTTAAATCTACCCACAACATCGATTTCTGTTCAGGGGGAACGGAATCGATGCAACAATCATCGCATTTACAATCAAACCAACCCTCACAGCGCACCAACGGCCATTACTAAAATAAAAAATATGATATGTTATATTGTATGTAACAATATCTTTTTATTTTTAATTTGAAACTGAGCTTCCCTGAGGTCAGAGTTAATTACGGTCTTGTATAAGTAGGCTGAGGATGCGTGACCTTCCCATGTTTACATTTGCGTACCTTGTGTACACACACGAGATAAAACCGTACTGTGTTGATGCTATTTTTTATATATTTTTCTATGTAAATTATTTTTTTACTAGTAAACAGAGTATATTAGGTATGTGTTCGTGCTTAACAATAAATAAAATGCAGTAAATAAAATTAAATATTTTACTTTTCAAGTGATTATAATTATATTATATTTAGAGTGTGACTGAAAATGAGACAGGTTGTGGGTTCGACACCCACTCGAGGAAGGAAATATTTTATATGTCTTAGCGCTTTGCCTACTCTGCTACATGCGTGATGCTGTATCGCTGTGACGCTGATAAAAATAATTATTATTATTATTCTTATCTTTAAAAAAATAATGTTCTTCTGATAAATACGCTAATTTAATAATAATGTTATTTATGTAAAATAGAAGTAAGAAATATATATATATTTTATATTATACAATTATTTGAAAACGGTTTTTAAATACAGCATCTAAAAAGTTAACCTGCGAGCGCCAGAAGCTACCCATACATTTACCTTCTTAATTATGTTTCTGCTTTGTATTTCAACACAGACAGACACGTTGTACGCACCCTTTATCGATTAACCATAACTTTGCCCTAGATAACGAGTGCTCCGAATAATAAATTGCAATTTTATCAGGGCTTCCTCGCTTTATACGTACTTATCCTCACGTTTCTTCACATTCTTATTGAATAAGCAGACTATGAAGATATCTGTAGTTTTATAATTCTAATAAAAAAAGTGTAGGTACTTAAAAAGTATACATACAAATTGTGTTATAGTTTAAGTAAAGGTGAAGCACATTTTTAAAGCTGTATTCTATTTATATCTTCCGTTACCCGATCATTCTCCTGCGTTATTACTTACGCAGTGGAGAACTTAGCGACAAGTAGTTAATTCTCCAATTTCCATTAAAAAATGAGTTTATATTATTCATGCAAAGTACATAATGATGGTCTTTCTACAAAAATGCGAAGTTACAAATCGACTAAAAGAAGACCAAAAGACTAATATTTTTTTTTTTACAATCAATCGATTCATATCTCTATTTTCATATAGATATACCTAAAGCTCAAGCATAAAATGTTAATAGCAAGAAACGAAATATACATATTTTCATTTACTAGAATCCAGTTCTCTTAAAACCCCAGTTAAAACCCAAGCTTAAATATTTTTTTATTATTTAAAACAGACGTAGACTTACTCAAAACCTATAAAAGCTTACAAAATATTTAACTGTAATTATTAATGATTCTTCGGATTTATTCCATATTATTCGTTTCGTTCAATGGTATTATTTGCGTATATTAAATGAAATCCTGCTGTTCACTTACAAATTAATAAATAGGACATTGAAAATATGATTTTCGTATTATTACATTTAATTTCGCATTTTTTTTACATAATCAAAGTAAATTTTAATATTGCTAATAAGTTGCATTCAACTTTTATTATTTGTTATTAGATTTACGACCAGCAAGTGGCTTCGCCCGTCTGTTCTATACATTTATTTATTTTCTCAACTGAATTACTTTCGTGATCTAATAAGATTATCGTTTTAAAGACGTTATCAATACAAAAATAGCAAAATTTTCTGTCAATTCAATAAAAAAATTAAAAGTTATGTATAGTCATTTTGTAGCGACATTAAAGCAGATCAACGTTTTTTGTTATCAGCATATATTTATAATAAGTAACTCGATTAGGTAGCTCATGAAAAAAGTAAATGTTTTTATTTTTTTTCCTATCTTCAAAAATGACTAAGATATTTAGCATTAAAGTACGGCCTCCGCGGCAAAATCTGGCGAAGCGTATGACGTCATTTTGCGTCTTGCCAGTAGCCGCTTGCGTACACCTTTCATACTTTGGCTCGAGTAGCTCTCGCTGTTTCGCTATAAATTTACTTGTTTCTATAGTAAATAAATAAAAAAAGTCAGCTTCATGCTGTATCCCGCACACAGCAGGGTAGGCATAGGGAACCTAGCGATAAGACATTCCGTTCCCCACTTTCTGCCAAATTCTGGAGGCACTGCGTGTTGAGTGGCAGAACTCAACGCCGCGCTTTGCCTCGACACCAGAGCGAAGAAATGAAAATATAAATTTTAAATAAATATTACATCTTTTTTAAACATTTTTAAAGTGTTATTCCACACTTAGGAAAGAAAAATACTTATTTAGAAAACGTATAAAAATTTGAACGCAGCGGGACTCGAACCCGCGCCTCCTGGAAACCGACCAGGCGCTC
>DWMY01000338.1:0-28520 GCA_018249775.1 Heliconius hecalesia formosus
TGAAATTACAAAGTATAAGTGATCACGTTACAGCGTTCCTTGTAAATGAGACTGAAAATTAAGTTATCGTTAGATACTGTTTTAAATAAACAACCTACTTTAAACAAATATAAAATCATAATAATTTTTCGCACCGTTAGAGAGGCCAGTGTCCAGCTGGGAACGAAACTATTTTAGACTCTTTCTCTTTAACGAGGTTAAATTATCTTTGATAAAATTTTAATGGGCTGAAATAAAAATTTACAAAGTAGAATATAGGTTTAGGTAGCATGTTGCTTCCTTTTTTTATACGCCATCTTCGCATATAGCAATATAGGTAGAGAAAATCTACTGTTAAGACACTCCGTTCTCCCCGCCCAATTTTCAAGACATTGCCGGTTGAGTGGTAAAACACAATGCCTTTTGTCTTGTTATATTTCAAGTTCTATATTAAATTCCAATTTATTAAAAATAAATCAAATTTTACAATTTGCTTCCACACACTATAATTAAACGTGGTAATAGCAAAGGTTCACTGCGGCTCAGGAATTAGTCTCCAAGGAACTATAGTGAGTAGAAACGACTATAACATTTAAGCACCCTTTTACGTTTTACCAATATTATTTAGTATGAATATATTTAATGCTTAAAGTAAATTCACTGAGGTCATTTAGTATTTGTTTAGAATTAACATATGATCCACTAACTATAAACGGATGGTTGTAGGTTTGATATCCACACAGCGAAATAAATTATTTTCATTTCCTCGCTCTGGTAAGTTAAGGGCCAGAGGTGAGTTTCATCACTTAAGGCTCATTATCATGTAATCAGATCCTACACCTAAAAGTGAAAGACAGTATTAACTCTACAGTTTGTCTTCTGCCTAATGTAGCAGAAGTGGGATAAAGAACGAGAATGGCGTGAATCTTCTCTATTTTACAGTGATAGCTCTGCACATTGCTAGATTGAATATCCTATCATTTATAAGTCTTTCTTAAATATAGGGTAAAAGTGCTAAATAGATATCTGTGTATATGCATATATAAGTTTTATTGTTTCCTATGATACTAAAATAATATTACAACAATAGCTCCCATTAAGCGCACAAAAGGGATCGAATATCATATTTAACCCATAAACCCCAAACGACCCCCCCCCCCCCCAAACTCCCCACATCTCACTGTTGTTTGTCAACAAACAGCATATTTTTAATTGCAAAATGTTGACCAATTAGTGGTTTTGATAAAATTTAAAATATGACTAAATAGTGAGAAATAGAATGTCTTAGGCTAGCCAGGGTACCTCTACTGTGTAGTGTAGGGTAACCACTGTGTGTAAAAACGCTTAAAATTAAATTAAATCAGCTTTACGCTGTCCCCAAGCAGAGCAGGCAAAAGGAACCTAATATTAAGACACTCCGTTCCCCACTTTCCGCTGAATTTTTCGAGGCATTGCGTGATGAGTGGCGGTACACAACGCCGGGCTTTTTTTCCCTTGGTACGAGAACGAAGTAATTAAAATATTAATAAATATTTTAAATTTTTCGCTCTTCGAATATTCATTTCCCCCAGCGGGAATCGAACCCACAACTCTTGCAGTAAAGTTAAACTCTTATGCCCCCGCGCAACGGCCTCAACGGACGGTAAAAACTTTTTATTATTATTTGCTTTAATATAAAAATGAAGGCATCGGGCTCGATCAAACATGTGTTTACGCTGAGAGACTCAAACTGGATATAAGATATTATTACTAATTTATTTTTATCTTCCTCGAAAATAGTCATATCATGAAACACAAATTAACAACAAGAACCGAACAAGAATCATAAAATGTATCTATACTAGACAAATTTCTGTGTGAGCATGCTGTTTATGTTGCTTACATAAATAGCATAAATTAAATAAATCCGTACAAGAGAGACACAAGAACAACCTTTTAATCACCGCCAACTTTCACAATTATTAAGTTGCGCTGCACTCAACGCACCACTTTGCCCCGACACCAGGGCGAAGAGAAGGAATGAAAATATTAAATATTTCATTTCCTTGTGTGGAGATCGAACCCACAATCTGTCACATTACACGCCTATGCCCCTACGCCACGACTGTGCTCATGAAGACCTGATATATAAAGTACTTTATTTTAGTTTCTTAAAATACAAGATACGCCTAGAAATCAATAAGATTTCAATAGTTGTTGAACAGTAAAGCTCAACATAAACAGGTAAATAAAATAAAAGAAAATCCAACGAACAAACTGAAGGTGTAAAAAAATCTAGCCATTTATATGAAGAAACACCTCGCGTTGGAAGATTTATTTTACGAAATAAGTTTGGCAAATTATTAGCCGATCGTGTGGGAAATACTGATAGCATTGAAGTCGGTTGTCGGCGGGGGGGAAGGGGGGGGGCTGCAGGGATGCTGCGCATGTTAACAGATTTATACTTATCTTGCTTTATGATATTTTCTCACATCTTACCTACCTTGATGCCAACTTTCAACTTTCTGAATCCACTTGATTTTTCTGGGTATTTTCTGTCAGTCACTCAGTAACGTAAGGTTCTTATTATTAATTTTTGGCTTACATTTTTAATTTTTTATTTACTGTAGAATATATTATGTGTATAACTAAGTAGGTCTCAAAAAATAGAAAATGATTTACCACCTTTTTAGTTTTTTACATGTTACTTTTTAATATATTATTATAAATCAAGTATTTAAAATCAAGTTCCATATTAAGTAGCTTCACGCGGTACCACTCATACAACAGGATAGGATAAGGACCTAAAGTCAAGAAATTTTCAAGACAATAGGAAAGGAAAATAATTCATTCCGCCTAGAGGCAATCGAACACACAACCGTCACAATTACATATAGGCACGGTGCCAAATAAACCAAGGACACCTACTTAAACCTACAAATAAGGTTAGAATAAAGTAACGCGGGTATCCTCCGGGCGACCGCTCAGCTCCTGGGGTTTTGATACAGAAGCTTCGATAAACCAATAACTTCCGACCGCATGGAACACGCAAACGTTACCGAATTCACACGTTAGCGCTACTGTGTACTGTCGTTACGCTTCGTTAACGTTCAACTATCTACTGAAACAATTTTCTATTATTACTTTTTTTTACCTCCCGCTGTGTTTTTCACAGGCAGTTTTGGGAATTAATTTGATTATCATATTTCATAGAAAAGTTTAGTTTTTTAGTTTAGTTATTTCACAAATGTAGTTTTTTCCACATAAATTCCGATTCCACAAAAAATCCGGGTTAAAACATAGATTATATATATATCGCTTCACAAACCTCTATCTATCATTGAGAAATTTTAAACAATACGTGGCTGAGTTAGAGGGTCTCAATTTACATTGGAGAATCTTAATCTAAAATCTTGAAATCTCGGTTTATTTTATAATCATATAGTCTCGAGTTATTTTCTATCAACATACAAATAATAATTTACAAGCAATATCAAACAACAAAATTTATATTGACATTGAAAACTAAAGATTTGGCCAATTGGAAATAACATTTGCATAAAATTACTTTTTTTAGAAAGTAGCAATTTTGCCCGAACAATATACTTTAAATATTTTAAATGTATTTAATATATTATTCCACACTTAGGAAAGAAATAATACTTATTTAGACAATGTATAAAAATTTGAACGTAGCGGGATTTGAATCCGCGCCGAGACAAGCGACACTGTTTCCCCCGCTTTCCGCGTAATTTTCGGGGTATTGGGTATTGTCATTACATTAAATACCAAACCAATCAACCAAAACCAAAATCTTAAAGTTACCAAAGCAAAGAAATGAAAATATTAAACCAATACTTATTTAGAAAACGTATAAAAATTTGAACGCAGCGGGACTCGAACCCGCGCCTCCTAGAAACCGACCAGGCACTCTGACCACTAAGCCATGCGTTCTCGCCAAGCTACGTCGAAATTTTTATACGCTTATTACAACTTATTTATGTTGTTAGCATCTCTGTAGGGAGATTTTTACAAATTTCCGCTACCCAAAGATAATTACTAAGCATTATCGTTTGGCAAGAGAGAAACTATTTAGCTAACGCGTTCTCGACGCATGGCTTAGTCGTCAGAGCGTCTGGTCGGTTTCCAGGAGGCGCGGGTTCGAGTCCCGCTGCGTTCAAATTTTTATACGTTTTCTAAATAAGTATTTTTCTTTCCTAAGTGTGGAATAACACTTTAAAAATGTTTAAAAATATTAAACCAAATCAAATCACCTTCGCGCTGTATCCCGGATACATAAATCGGTTAAGCCAATTCTGAGATAAGATAAGCGATAACAAACGCACAAACAAACAGACAACCAGACAACATTTTAAAAATTATTGTTTTGGGTACTATTACATTAATAAAGGTCTCCAATAACATTTTTTCTTGTATATCTTCCATATATATACAGACACCGATCCGTTACAATAAGTATAGATTGATGTACCTTTGTTACTTTAGTTCCTATAATTTTTTTAAAGCGCGGCGATTAGCACCGCCAAATAACATGTAATATTTTGAAAAGTTGTATAGAAATTAGAAAACGTAGTGACTTACCACAAGGTTCCCTCTACTCACCCTTCTGTATGCGAGAATACAGCGTGATGCTAAAAAATATATTTGTATAAGCTCGATTAGTCAAGGAATAGAAACGTAACATTTAAATGCGCTCCACATAAAATAAACAAGGGGTGACAAATTGTTTATAAATTACGAGCTTCGCTCAAGGTTTTTGTTACATTCAATTAGCTTTGCTGCCGACCCTACAATTGGGGCATAGAATTAATAAGACTATTAAAATTATTAATTTTACTATGCTACTGAATTTTTTTTATATAGTATGTTATTATAACAGAGAAAGAATTATGCAACGGAATAGTAATGATGTTGTAGGAAAGGTTCCATTTATGTGGTGGTCTGGCAACAAGACATAGCGCAGTGTGGGATTTCGCCACTTAATAAACTCAAAGATTTGGCGCCGCTTCGGGAACAGAGTGTTTTAGCACTAGGTAACCTTTAGAGTGAAGCCAAATATATATATATTTTTTGAAGTAAAACTAAATAAATGGCGAAATTCAATACGGCATTTCTTTCAAATATAAAATTATAATTCTTAGATATTTACTTAACAACCAAATACCTAATATTACTCTATTAAATGTAGAGTCCGTCGTGACATGGTAAAAGCGTCTGACTGTAAGCGTGGTGATTGTTAGTTCGATCCCTTTAAATAAATTACTTACGAGGTGGCGAGAAAAAAATACAATGTTTCGAATTAAGGCAGAAAGTGGAGAACGGAGTGTTTTAAAACAAGGTTCCCTCTCTTAACATTGAATCTGTTTTATTTTGTCTACAACTAAAATATTTAATAAGTATCATTCATAATATAAAATATATTAACAACATGAAAACTTTGTCAATAAACGGCAGCAATGAGTTAAAAGTTCACTCTCACAGTTATAAATTAAGTTTCAAAGTGAATTTTAATTGCATATCTCTCCCACTCTGGCGCGCCGCGTCGCTCCTCACTCGGGTATTACTATCTGTATAACGTAGAGGTTTATTCTTCATTTTAAAGCAATTCTTCCCTCGAAAACAAAGCGCGGCGTCGAGTTCTGCTCAAAAATTGAGCGGATACTTTAAACACTAGATTCGCTCTGCATGGCTGACTGCCTGCCTGCTGGACGGGATAAAGAGTGAAGCTTTACGAACGAACTTAAAGAAACATTAAAAAATTTAAAAGTTGAGTAACCTCTTTAGCTACTCAATTATTATTAATTGAGACCAGTCGTGGGGCACGAGGGGTATGATGACGATGATAAAGATTGTGGGTTTAATTCTTGAGTGTGGTGTTGAGTTCCGCCTCTCAAGCGAAGTGGCCACGAGAGCGGAGTGTCTTCAAACTAGACTTCATCTGCCTGCCCTGCTGAAAAAAATTATAGTAAAATTAAACATTCCTATTAGTCGTTACGAGTACGTGAGTCACGCGGAGTATGTAGGAGTCGTAATTAACGTCGAATCGCGTCTCGCGGTTGACTCGCTTATATTTAATTAAAAGTTCATTTTAAAAATAATTTGATTTTTTTTAATACGTTATATGTTTTAAAATTGTACCTACCAAATAAATATAGATAGGTATGTATGTGCATAAAAAACAGTGTAATGGTTTTCCTCGCATAACAAGGTTAGCAGTAGGAGGGCATTTAGAGACAGCGTGTTGGGTGGCGAGCTACAACGCCGCGCTTTGTCTTCCAGAGAGGGGAAATGAAAATAAAATAAATTAAGCCATGCACTTTAAATGGTTGCCTTCAAGTGATCACTTAAGGCCGCCAATATTCTAAGCATAAGGTTCCCTCTGCCCACCTGCCTGCCTCTGCTATGTGCGAGGTATAGTATAGTAGGTATGTAGTATAGTATAGTAGGTTCCCATAACGTTTGGTAGACGAAGTATCAAGCTCTTTCCTTTTACGTATCTTTCATTTTATCAGGGCATTCAAAAATACGCAGGTCCCTTCGCTCTCTTATTGATATTTTTTAAGTATACATATATGTTGTGGACGAGGGCTGAATGCTGATTGTTTTGTTCGGGTCACAATTAAAACACATATATGCATATAAAGACACTAATCTTGGTAATAATAAAAAAAAATCGCTTAACCTCAAAATAAGGATCGTAAAGGCAACTATTCTGCTTACATTCGGACACCGCTCACATCACGTTAACCGTTTCGATATAGACTATACTATACAAAACATATTTTTCAATACAAACCAGTACCTGTACCAGTTCCTAAGCTTAACGCATTCAACCAACAAAACTATTGAGGTTTATAATATTAGTTTAGCTATGTTATATGGAAGTAAGACTCGACCCGAGATCTAGACATTCACAACATTGTTCGCAACATAGTATTGTACATTGATTGCACTCCATTACGCTACTTAGTTGATGATGTGGTGTCCCGCGCGTCGGGACGGGCGAGTGTCAATATTCACATTTCAATAGCAGTGATCGACTCGGTCGCGTGACATGAATATGTAGGTAGCTGTCGACAGAGAGCTGATGAGATACAACTTATGTTAATACTTGTTTTTTGAATATTGGATACTATACAGTAGTCGTCACCCGCAACTTTGTATGCGCGGGTTTTTACTTTGTTGTAGTGTTATTACACTCCGTTCTCATTGAGACAATTTCATTTCTCACAACCTGTCTCATTTACAGACACACTTTTCTGTCCCTGTGCGCTACGACTGACCTGGAAAACTTGGTTCCCGTAAGAATTTCGAGAAATTCAACACGCAACACCTTCAGAATTAGAAGGAAAGTTCGGAACGAAGTGTCTTAACAATAGAATCACTCTGCCTGCCCTGCTTTGAGCGTGATACAGCGTGAAGCTTCTTCTTAGTTTCATATACTACATTACATAGAATTCAATCTGATTTTGATTTAGTAAAAATGTTAGTCTCGAAACAAGTACGCAATAATCATTAAGTGAATTATTTGTATTTAATTTTTTATTTTTTTAAATAACCATTTCCGAGTTGTTATATGTTTTCAATGGCTCTTGTCTATAATTTTTTCATCCGTTTCCTTATAAATAATATTCTCATAATAATATTACTTCATTTTTACTGTCACAACTGTAAATTTATATAAATTTAAAACTTATTAGCGTTGGAGACTTTAACGAAAGAAACATCAATATCATTAAAAATTTTGAGAATAAATTAAACAATATGTACGGATATACTATCACTGTATTGAATGAGGTAGAAAAAAACATTTAATAACGTCATAATCGTCTTTAACTGTCGACGAATCTATAGCTGTGGATAGTGTTGCCTTTGATGTTTATAATTATTGTAATTTGATATATAATGATTGCAAAAAAAATAACTGAAGTCACGATCAGTTTTAAAACTATTAATAAATAGTTGTTATGAATATTGAGGCCGGTCGTGGCGCAGTGGCACAAAGTTAGTCTGTAAAACCGACTGGTTGTGGGTTCGATCCCCACTCGAGGAGATGAAATATTTACTTAAATTTATATTTCCATTTCTTCGCTCTGGTGTCGAGGACGAGCGCGGCGTAGGGTTCTGCCACTCAACTCAAGTGGGGAACGGAGTGTCTTAACACTAGGTTCCCTCTGCCTACCCTGCTGTGTGCGGGATACAGCGTGAAGCTGATTTATTTATTTATTTATTGTTGTTATGAATATAAAATATTCTTACCGTAACTCAGAAGTACAACAACTTTGCTAAAGATTATCACATATGCTCAGGCTCTGCTTTAGGCTATCGTGGTGCAGTGGAATTATATTTAATTTATTTTTGTTCTGATAAAAATTGAGTTCCGTTACTCAACACTCAATGTCTTGAACTAAAAACTTGGCGGTGCTTGGGGAACTGAGTGTCTTAGCACTAGGTCTCCGCTTTGCTATGGGGGAAAAGGTGGGAGGCTGCTAATGTCAGAAACAAAGTTTAATTTGGTATTTGAACAATATATAAATCTGTAAGTACGGGAGCCGAAGAGGGGACTTTCGGATTACTTAGAAACAAAAATACTAATTCAGTTCAAAAAAGCTTTTAAGCTATGAATGGAATGGAAGTTCAAAGCTTTTAAGCTATGAATGGAATTCGATTGAAGAGACAGTCCGTGTTGTTCTTAATGTGTACAGCGTACAGCCTATTGTGTACTATGTAGAGCATCCTAATGGCAATATACTAAATGAGATGAACCCGCGTCTTGTTCGTGGACGAACGAAATGTAAAGTTACATTTTTCTTGTTCTCGTTGGAATTTGGGGAAATATTCTCATAGTGCACTCCCTCACTCATTTACACTCCCCATGGCACCTACATTAATGTCAGATGTAATCGTTCTGACAAGACAGATCGCGTCGTCAGGTATCTGCGTCTTGCGTCCTCTGTTACTTTTATATTTTGCGCAGTGACAGGGAACTACGCGACAGTGCTTGACATAATAAATTATATAAAATAGTCGGAATCACAAATGAGTCCGTCGTTTGCAGTGGTGGTTATAAAGTTGCTTAGTTTTTCAAAACATTCATTATTTACGACATTAAAATTCAATTTCATTTTAATCTAAATTTCATTTTCTTGACAAAAGTCACGTTTCTACTAAAAGCTCAAATAGAGACGCTAACTATAAAAGAAAAATATTTGTTTAGAAAACTTATAAACATTTGAACGAGGCGGGACTCGAACCCGCGCCTCCTGGAACCGACCAGGATCGGGTATTCTAAATAAGTATTAATATATTTTTTCCGAAAGTGGAGAACGAAGTGTAAGACACACACTAAGTTCCTTCTGCCTGCCCTGCTATATGCGGGATACACTATACTCGTAGCAGCAGTTTAATTACTCGTCACAGACCCTCGGCACAGACCTTGGATATATTAATTTTCGTCGACAGCTGGTTGGTTTTGCAGTTCTTAATGAAGAAATTAATTAAAATGTAAAATGGAACATCTTGCTATTATTACTTTTAATAGATTACAATTATCGCCTCGAATGGGGATCAAACACAATTAGATAATACTTTTTGCCAACATTTATTTTATTTATAATTGGGTAGGCAGGGGGTACCTGGGGAACTACTATTAAGGCACTACTTTTAGACACTTTCGTTCCTCACTTTCAAAAAAGTTCTGGAGACATTACTTTACAACTCCTTGGCCTTGAAACACTTAAATACTACTACTAGTATACTGTTTTAAGAAACAAATAAAAATTTTAAGTAATATATATTTTTTTATTTAATATACATGATTTTGTCTCCACCTGCAGTTTGTGACTGCGGTCAAATGGGAATTATCAAGAATTGTGAATGACAAATGACACTTAACTTGATATAGCCCGCAGGTTTAGCTCTTTAAATGGATTATCCGACACAGAAGTATTTTTTTAATTTGACCTTGTTACTAATAAGAACTCAACTTTAAATAGCAACAACGTACACAAAATTTAATTTATAACATATAAGAGCTCGAAGTCCCTACACACAAACGAATACTACACATATTGTACAGTAGCTGTAGAGCTTAGAGCAGTGTTTCCCACCGTTGAGCTCGTTGGAAACTTGTGTCCCTGCACTCAGGGCTGCGCAACATGTAACGTAGGTCTTAGGTAGGCCGTCTGTCGGTATATTTGATATCACCATTCGTAAGTCCATCCAAAGCTATTTATTATTACAATAAAGAACAAGGTAACCGGATATAATCTTGAAATATTCTAGTGCTTTTTACAAACTTATCTATTACAAAAACTAAAAAACGGACAAGCGCATCGTTGTCGGTCATCGTCGGGCTTACCCACCGAGGGTTCCGTACAAATATTGGAGGTCTCGAGTTTTTTCTGAATTTAAAGCTTAGCTTAGCCAAATCCCTTCCATCTGATACCTCACATGATCTAGTGCAGTGTTTCCCAACGTGGGGCTCATGCCCCACTGGGGGGCAATTTGATAGTTAAGGGGGGCTATTCAATAATGAACTCGGTACAACTTGAACCCTTTCGCCTCGGCCCATTATATGCAATGCATAAGTCTAATCGGTCATCGGTGCCAAATTTAACATAAAAAGGCCAATTCTTAAATAATTGCCGTAAATAATTATTAGATATAATTTCAAACATTTTTAAAGTGTTATTCCACACTTAGGAAAGAAAAATACTTATTTAGAAAACGTATAAAAATTTGAACGCAGCGGGACTCGAACCCGTGCCTCCTGGAAACCGACCAGGCGCTCTGGCCACTAAGCCATGCGTTCTCGCCAAGCTACGTCGAAATTTTTATACGCTTGTTAAAACTTATTTATGTTGTTACTAACAACGTAGTTTGACTTTTGATTAAATAAATTATTCGATGAGCTTTTAAAAGCTTTTTACAGTAAAGTAGTTCTGTTTCCACCAGTTCAGAGAGATCGTTCAGAGAGATGTTGGAATACATCAATAGTCTAGATCAAATGTTAGTCTAATCGGAGTGAAGGAAAAAAAATGTTTTAAAATTATTCTCTCCCCCAAGTGGGCGTCGAGCCCACAACCATTTCATGTAAGATCAGATATTTTACAATTGGACCACGACGTCTACGAAGATTATTGAAAGAAAATGATTGTAATCTATTCTAAACATATGATATAATTTGTAACAATTTTTACACACATCATTATTTTAGATTTAAAATTTCGCTTAGTAGTTCAAAGTATCCTCGTAGCGTAGGTGTAGATGTAGGGAGGAGGCACCGTTACCTAAAACATTAAGTATTCTCTTTTGCCCTCTCGTGACATTTCTTTAGACCCGTGTTTATTTGACGCGTCCGCCTACTTAGTTCTGGTGAAAGTAAATTTTGTAATCACAGTATATACTAGTTCGCTCTTCTTGCTTGTAGTTATTGTAGTTATATTAAAATTTAACAGTATGTTTAATTTCAAAAGACGTACGGAGAGTTAACCTTTCTTTCTGCTTAACAGAAAGAAAGATTAACTCTCCATACGTCATAAAAATGTGAAATCTCAACATTTACAAGTTAGACCGTCCTCTAAGCGAAAATATATTTAATTTAATTTAAAAAAATAAGACCGGTGGTAGCGCAGGACACAAGCATGTGACTGTAAACGCGACAGGTTGCGCGCTTAATTCCCATTCGAAGAAATACAATATTTAATATGTTTATCTCTTCGCTCTAGTATCATCGCTCTGGAAGCTGAAGAAAATGCATTTTTTTTAGCTTCACGCTGTATCCCGTATTTGCACCATTATTGCGTGATTGGCACCATTGTGCCTCTGCGCCATGACTGCCTTCAATGTGTACATATACTAGGTATTATACGTACACTCGCCGACGCCGGACAGATCTAAAAAGCAATCGCCGCCGCCGCTAACGATGTTCAGGCGTCAATTGTATATTTAAAAAAAAACACCTGCAACGATGAAACACATTTTTATATAAGAGAGAGAAATACTTTTGACACTGAGTGATTGACAGATAATACACAGATGAAACTACAGGGAGTAGAATGAAACGAAAAAGAACAAAATTTTGGATGATTGTGTCTGGTGACGATCGCTCTTATGATGATATAAACGGTAATAGAGCGATAAAATAATAAATTGAGCTCTATCCGTGAGTGTTTTTTTTCTCTTATAATATGGTTAGTATTAGGTTAATTATTTAATTTAAGAGATCAAAACGAAAAACGCTTAAGTGTCGCCCAATTTGTTATTTTATCACTCCATTACCGTTAATATCATCATAAGAGCGAGAATAACAAACAAAAAAATATATAATATATTTAAAATGGATTACATTAATTTTCTTTCAATATTCTTTGTAGGCGTCGTCGTGGTCCAATTGTAAAATGTCTGATCTTACATTATAATTTTAAAACATTTTCTTTCCTTCACTCCGATTAGACTAACATTTGATCTAGACTATTGATGTATTCCAACATCTCTTTGAATCATCTCTTGAACTGGTGAATTCAGAACTACGTTACTGTAAAAAACTTCTAAAAACTCTTTGTATAATTTTTTAATCAAAACTCAAGCTCAAATCGAAAGTTCCTCTGAGAGACATGACACAAGAATAATGGCATAAGTTTCGATTTTTATAACGGAGTATGCTAAAAAAAGTTATATGTTATTCAATCATCAATATTTTTTTCTTTTTTCTTTTTCCTCCTGGCATTAATACCGGTAAATGTTGCCGGGGTATGCCTTCTTGCTTAACCTACTCCGCTTTCCATTGGCTCTAATGTCATGCATAACGACATCCAACGAGCGCTTTCTTGGGCGTCTAGGAGGTCTAACTCCAGGGACAGACATAGCTAGGCACTTCAATCCGCTATAGTTCCTAGGTCGGTGCTCAACGTGGCCCTACTATCTCAGACGCTCTTGGATCTTATCGGCTACGTCACGGACCCCACGATTACTTCTAATTTATGTGTTACGCATGTGGTCAGACCGCGTTACGCTGCACATCCACCTCAGTATCTTCGTTTCTGTGACGTGAAGCTTCTTAATGTGCCGAGGTAGTGCTGACCAACATTTGGTGCCGTATAAAAGAATCGGTCTGATGATTTTCTTGTATATCAATCCCTTGAACGTGGGCGGTATTAAACGATCGCAAGCCACACCAGTGACCTCCCGCCATTTGGGCCAAGCAGAGCTTATCCAGCCATGGGCATCGTGATCAATGCCACCACACTCGTGCATAACGGATCCAAGGCTCAGATCTTATAAGGATATTGATCGAGTCTGGGCTCTCGCTAGCCATGTACTCGAAGACGTGGTACATGTTTCTGATAATTTCAAAGGCCTTCTGCAGATCTAAAACAGCCACATGCAAAGCTCTTCTTTTTTCCCCGTATGCCTCCATCACAGTTCTGAAGACGAAAACGGCGTCCAAAGTGCCCGGCCGCGGCTGTAATCTATATAAAGAAATAGTATACTCTTGGTGGGCCTGTAGCCTGAGATTGATCATGCCTTTAAAGAGCTTCCTGATATGACTCATAAGCTTAATGCCCCTATATTTACCACAATCTTGAACGCTGCCCCTTCCCTTGTAAATAAGGATAATGAAACTAAGCCGCTATTGGTGTGGCATCTTTCGAAGGTCCAAGATATGGTTAAAAAGGTCAGTAAGCATGAGCACACCACAAAAGCCCAAGGACTTCTAAACTTCGATCGGTATATCGTCAGCAAGTCCCGCCGCCTTTCCGTTCTTCAAGCGTCAAAGGTAATTACCAAGTTTGTCAAGGGTTATTATGGCCGAGGTAAGGAAGTGGATGGTGAGGAAGTACTGCACGGGTGTAGTGTGTTCAGCAGCTTCTGGAAGACCTTCTCTATCTCTCCGTCACAGAAGCATGATTACAGAGCAGCGTACCCAGGGAGTTATTGATGCAAAGACATTTTGAGATATCTTACGCCACTTTATCCCGGGCACCTGCCAGTTTGTATATGAGCTTCTGCCTCTCCACAGTTTCAAGTTTATCATATAGTGGTGATAAACTCTCTCTGTGGGCTCGGACATAGTTCTTTTACTGGCATGTTTCGCTACTATGTACTTCAGTATGTCTTCAGGAGAGATGGATTGCTGTCATTCCTAAATGGCAACCTACTTGTGACGGAGTATTTCCTGGATCTTGTCATTCCATCACCATGTAAACACACGTCCTCCCTTAGAAAAAAAGAAAAAGAACCATCAGTGCTTTGTATCTCCACAAACTGTTTCCTCTCTGTTAGAAATAAGCAAAACCAGTCACATGCCGACTGGGACATTTCGTAATACGACATTTTCGCTACAAAAAAAGCTCAATATTAATAAAGCCAAAGCAAAGAAAAATTAAGCAAAATCAACTTTGTCACATAGCCATATAGTCCAAAGCCGTCACGATATCGTCAGTAACATTTGCTAAAACCATACAGGTACTGTGTCCGCTGTGAGAACCTTACTGCACGCTTGGTAAGATATTTTCATTTTTAGTAAAAAAAGTAGTACTAATAGGTCTTAAATCTTTGTATTCTTGAGCTACGTTAACTTTAGGGATAGGCTTTATTTTTGTTACTTTACATATTTCTGGAAAATTACTTGTTTTTATATATTAATTAATTAAGACAGTAATTATTGGTAAGTTAACCGAAAGGATCATTTGCAACGTTTTATGCATTAGTTTTGATGTTCAGGATAATTTGTTTTACTTCCGTACCTAAGCAAGCTTCCAATGTAAACCAACTATCAGAGAATTTATTTATCATGAAGAAATCCAATGTAGACTTATCGCAATTAGAATTCCCCGGAATATTCAAAAATTAGTCATTGATTGCATCAGCGTGTGTTGGCGAATATTATATACACCATTGTCAATGGAGCGATTGCCATCAGACCTCCAAAATCTATTTATGGGAAAAATCGAAGGGAGAAGAATATGGCAGGTAAAATAGGAGAGTAGAAGAGATAAAAGAAAGAGAAAGTCGTGTATGTACCGTCTGTATGCCCACAAACAAATATCGGACAGAATAGTCAGGACACCCTCTGAATATGATTATATTATTTTTCTTTCTATCTCTGTATATTATATTGTTTTATGAACACTACTACCTGGTACTTATGTATGATAATATTAGGTTCTCCCTGCCTACCCTAACCTGTGACAAAAAATGTGAAATTACTTACTTTAAACAGTGAAGTGACAAATAAAAAATACAAAGATAACGAAGGAAACCTTGGGGTTAAGTTCCGTCACTCAATTCACAATGCGTCCAGCATTCGACGGAAAATGGGAAACGGAAGTCTCTTAATGGGAACGGAGTGTCATGGCACTAGATTTCCCAGCTTTCTCTGCCTACCAAGCTATGTAAAAAATACAGTGTGAAAGTAATAAAATAAAAACTTTTATTATAAAAGCATGTATGGAAATCATTCACAAGTCTAACACAATATAGTGATTCTCGTCACTAACCTCAGAGCCACACCCGCTAGAAACCGAACAGTACAGTGACTCTCAAATTAATTCCACACCGAGCTAGGCTAAGCTCAGTTAAGCTCACGGTAAGACTTGTTAAGTTTCATGAAGTTCAAATTGCAAATTCAACACGCAATGCCTCCAGAATTCCGCGGACTTTTCAGAATGAAAGTATCTTAATGGGAATGGAGTGTCTAACACGAGGTTCCTCGAGGTTCCCTCCACCTATCCTTCTATGTGCGGGATACAGCGTGAGGCTAAAAAAATCGTTTTTAATATTAAAATCTTGATAATAGTTATATGTAGATTATACTGGCGCAGCGGCACGGTTTCTGAGTGTAAACACGATGGTTATTTATTCGACTGTAAAATAATGTCAAATCTCTAAAAGTGGACAAAAACTGAGAATAGGAGTATTTAAACTCTAGGTTTTCTGGCCCCCGTACTCTGCTGCATGACACAGCGTAAAGATGAAAACAATAAAAAATATTTTTATTTATATTCTACCATCAATCTTCAATTTTTTTGGCTTGTGCCTATAACAAATGAGCAAAGAACTAATCTTTCAGCCACGCTTTTATATGAAGGATTTTTTAAATAAAAAAAATGCATTTTTGTATTAAATACCGATTATTATTGAGAAAAAAAATATTATACAAAAATAATCCATAAGCCTTTCGAGGAATAAGGTGGTTAGTTTGCTAACCACCGTGACGGTCGGTATAAAATTTAATAAAAATAAAAATATAAAAAAAAGGTTATTTAAAGACAAATATATGACAAATATACCTTATAAATATCTAAAAATTATTTCTTGTTTTTTGCGGATACAAACATATTTTACAGGTACTTTATTGCCATATGGAGTATTGTAGTGCTGCATTTTGCGTATTTTATTCAAGTAATCTTGCTGGACCAGTTTGCTTTCTGTACGTGATTTGGTTGGAACTGAGGCTTGTAGCGTTTCACCAAGAATTGTAGAAGACAATTCAGAGACATTGAAAGAATATAAAATTTGGCTTACAGTTTGTCGTCGTTGCTAGTGTCAAGATCCCTTGGTTTACATTTATACAAAAGTTTTGGTATCGAATTGATTTATTTATGGATAGTATTCTTACTGAAGTCCTCTAGATAGTAAAAAGACGTTTCAAAATGTTTCTACGACTAAACTATACTAGTGCAGTGGGACATCGTTTGACTGTACGACACACGACGGTTCTGAGCTCGATATCGCCCTTACTCGGAGGAACCATTATATATCATTTATTTTCATTTACCCACTCTAGTAAACGAAACGCGGCATTGAGTAAATCCATTCGGGGGCCACACAATGTCCCGAAAAATTGGCGGAAAGAACAGAGTGTCTTAACATCAGGCTCCCTCTGCCTACCCGGCTATGCGAAAAAAACATCTTTTTCTGTACTCTTTATTTTTATATAAACTAGAAAACCCATTGTCGGTTGTAATTAATGATTAAACGAACTTACCTGTACGTGAAGTTCAATCATAATTATATGAGCAGCAATTTACAATTTGTAATAAATCGCTTCGAATGAAGCTGCTCATATAATTATGATTGAACTTCACGTACAGATAAGTTCGTTTAATCATTAAATATTAGCGTCTGCACTTCTCCTACATATAAACTATAAGTAAGCCAAATTTCATACTCCTCTGTCTTAGCAATTTTCTTAAAAAGAGTTAAGTGAGGGTTAGTGATGTGGCAGAGTTTTGGGACGGTTTCCAAGTGACGCAAGTTCAAATCCCGGTGGAAACATTTTTTTATACGTTTTCTAAGAACATTTCAAACACTAATTAATAATTTCAGGTGTATTTCTTCATCGGCTGTTCTTTATGGCAGTAGCTGTGTTCCGGAAGTTTGCTGTAAACATCTCATTAAAACATAATTGAGTTTCATAATTGTTTTGATTTCTTACAAAGCAGCCATTCTGTCGTCTCTAGCTTGCAGCCGTTATTGGTGAATGGGTTTGTTTATTCGACAGTTCCTTACTCCGCGGTGATTAGTTTTTGTTGGAATAATTGAGGATCACTCTAGATATTTTTATTTTTAACATTTTTAAAGTGTTATTTATGACTAAGGATAGATTTTTTTTAGAAACGTGCAAAAATTTAAGAAAATATTACAAAAACAATATAACACAATCCTTTGAAATTAAAAAACATATTAGCTTCATGCTGTATCGTATACAAGAGGGCAGACAGAGGGAACTAGGCTTAAGAGACTCCGTTTTCCACTTTCTACCGAAATTTTCGAGGCATTACGTGTTGAGTGGCGGTGGCGGTGCATTGGTGCCAGAGCGAAAATATCAAAATATTAATAAATAAGAATTCATTCCCTCGAGTGGGGATTGAATCCAAAACCGTCGCCTTGCAATCTCACCCTGCCTGGCGCAGGGTGTGACTGCAAGGCGACGGTTTTGGATTCGGATTTCGGTCTCAAATCTTTCAAAATTTCCTTTATATGAATGGCTCTGTAGACATGAGGTGTTTTTTAATCATCGTAGAATCTATATTTTTTTTCTATTATAAAAAATAAATAAATTAGCTTCACGCTGTATCCCGCACACAGCAGGGTAGGCAGAGGGAACCTAGTGTTAAGACACTCCGTTCCCCACTTTCTGCCGAATTTTGGAGGCATTGCGTGTTGAGTGGCAGAACTCAACGCCGCGCGCTGCCTCGACACCAGAGCGAAGAAATGGAAATATAAATTTAAGTAAATATTTCATCTCCTCGAGTGGGGATCGAACCCACAACCAGTCGGTTTTTACAGTCTCACCCTGTGCCACTGCGCCACGACTATTTATCATTACAAATAATAATTTTATAAACACACTTACACGCAATTTTATAACAAAACATCGAAAATTAAAGATTTAACCAATTTTAAAAAAATGTTGTATAAAATACCTCTTTTAGTTTGGAATTTTGTCGAAAACGTTGTGGAACTTTAAATTGATATAAATTTATGAACTGATTGTAATAAAACAAACACTAAATGTTAAGCAAAGCTTACTAGAATCAGATGGTGAAACTGGATTTAAATTCGTTTAGCCGTTTTTTGAAATTAGCGTGAACAAACGCACAGACGAACATACAAATAGACTGAATGTCCCTAACAGAATGAATGTCCCTAGAAATAGTTTTGATAAAATATATCATTTTCCATGTACAGACACCGATCAGTAAAGATAATAATATGGGCGTGGTCGTGGTCGTGGTCGAATGACAACAATTACAAGTAGTGTATGACATCTGACGCCGACCGCTGTAGCGACCCGCCCGGTGCACACAGCTGAAATTCACTTTAAAGTTGGTCAATATTAAAATAAATATATTTATGTTTAAATATTGCTTTAATTGATAGGAAATCATATTTTTCATGAGATTATTCTATTTTAATGGGTAAAGAATAAAGATTTATTTAATTACCACTTCCATTCAAAAAATAATATAATTTTAAATCTGCTGCAATATGTATGTATTCAATATATAATCTTGAGGATAAGACTTTACTTATTTTAGAGGTAGTCGAGTTCCGTGGTCATTACATCTATCGAGTAAAAATTTACCAATTTTCTTCGGATAATTGGTATACTACAAGTATAATAGGAATCGTCTGAAAATGGTTATTAATATTTTTATAATTTCATTTTGTACAGTTGTCGCAAGTAGACGCAGCCAAATTTAGTACCATATAAA
The DNA here is from genome assembly GCA_018249775.1 of Heliconius hecalesia formosus. NCBI lineage: Eukaryota > Metazoa > Arthropoda > Insecta > Lepidoptera > Nymphalidae > Heliconius > Heliconius hecalesia. Next base: position 19,206 of record DWMY01000338.1, read on the forward strand.
AGGTACTGAAATTTACTATTAAAATAATAAAAAAATACGGATAAAGCTCGGTAAAGTATAAACATTTTTACTATAAATATAAAAATCATTTAATGAAATATCGCCTAAAGTTTAAAACGACGTATCTTCCCAATCCTAATTAATGTTAACTATTTTATTATATTTTTGTAAAGACGTTTACCTGAAGGTATGGAATCAATAATGTTTTAGTTCTAGTGCCCACTAAATAAACATCAAACGTGATTTAAAAATAATGCTAAATAATACTAGATCATTCCTTTAAACAATGACTGTATTGTTGACCATGTAAGTAATAAAATAAAAAGTGTCAAGTTTTTTACTAGCAACCAATAGATAGATAAAGAACTCTTGTAGGTAATTTAGGTTACTATTTTTTAATTAGAGCAACTTTATATTTTGAATATTGGCCATCAATCGTGGAAATTTCACCTGTGTGCGGTGGGTCGCCTCGAAACGATCTACTCGATGACATTAATTTTATAGCCTACCTTGAAATAAAAACTTTCCAAAAAAAAATCAAAAAAATATTTCCTGATATTAGCACGCTTAACAAAAAAAATAATGAGATTTGTAATGTTAAGACAGGAATATAGATTTAGATTTAGTCGTGGACATGACCAAAAGAAAAATGAAGGATTAAATGTATATTTAGAATGAAGAAATTACTGAGAAATAATAAATACACTTATCAAAAAAAAAAAAAATAGGTAAGTAGGAGACCTATAAGACAAAAAAATTCAAAACAATTATCAAAATTAAAACACACATGCATGCTTAAGTCCAGATCGACCAATATTCGTTCGTTGGCTGAGGTTGGATCATATACTACTAAATTCAAATAAGAACACAATTTTTTTTGTGCTCTTATTACTCGGGCCGTTTTTAGACTGTAATCCTTAATCTAGTGTATAGTGTTGATCGAACCTAAACAGCTAAAAAAATTATAATTGAGCTTAACCGTAAACACTGTAGAGGACGTTCTCGCATGAACTCATTTCTTAGAATTATGGCTATTGGAAAACTTGAAATTGGTTTTGAGATTACAAAGGAAGGAGAAGGCCGAGCCTACTCCTATAATGTGACTTCTTACAACTTATAGCTTACAGCCATCTATCACAATATTGTTATATACTCAAGTATCTTAATTTGTTTAATTTTTAGCTTCCCGCTTTATCCGTAACGGGGTAGGTAGAAGCGAACGGAGCGCCAAAAGCTGCGGTCTCTGCATACCTCTTTCGCCTCATCTACTGTCATCAACCTCTTCATACATGTCCGCCGCGGGTCCTCATGCTTTTTATCTGACCGTCCTCCAGTATCATACTATGTTATATTAGAATATCGCGTTGTGTAATATATGTTTTGGAGCAATGCAGTAGCAGTGTGGTGTGTGGTGTCGAGTTTCATCGCTCACTACACAATGTCTCGTACATTCAGCGATACGATTCAGCTATGCGTGAATGTGTTCCTTTTTATGAGAATAAGCCTAAATCTTAATGACGAATAAAAAGTTTTCACTTAATAAGAAAAATATTTGTAAAAAATCTTTTCGAAGCCAAATGTTTGGTGGAATAAACAGTATTTCTGCAAGTCATATTTCATTCATTTAATACTTTCCTTTCCTAGCGATTTATTATATTCATTCTTTTGAATCATTCATTTTCGACTTCTTACACGAATCTTCGGACTCGTCTCTTTAAATAATTTTATTTACCATTATCTTATTTCCGTTTGAATGATATTGATAATAATATTGGAAAAAAAAATTAAAGCTTTTTAACAAAAAAATGTTTTGTCATTGTTTAATAAAGAATAAAGTGGAGACAGGAGCACAATTACCTAAAATTGTAACTGAAGCTCGTGACGTCGTCGAGTGGCATCTGTCGAGAGATATTTTATACACTTTTAAAAAGTTTAAAGAGAAAAATATATTTGAATGTTTTCACAAGCGGGTGGGAGTCGCTGTATTGCTATGATATGATTTGATCGTCGTGGCTCAGCGGCACAGCGTCGGATTGTAAGCACGACAGTAGTGAGTTATGATTTTCACGTAGTGGAAGTAGAGGTATTTAATATAAAAAAATATATATCAGGAGGAGGAACAATCTTAAAAACAAGTATCTTGTTATGTGGGAAATAAAGGCTCCATAAGTTATTCAAATATAGAACCATCATGGAATATCAGTTAATTTAATTATATAAGTGATATGGATACTTAAAATCTAAGATTTACTATATATAATAGAGCAAACGTACGCAATTACCTTGCGCTTACTATTTTACGACCGCACGATGCCATTTGTTTTATGAAGGCTTTTACGCTTCCTTCTGAAGTACATCCGGCCGATACAAATATTACTATAACAATTGTTGTAAAATTCAAAAGCAAAATGGTTAAAATATGTTTTTGTATGATTCAAAAATGTTCAAAAAATTAATTAAATTAAATCAGCTTTATAATGTATCTCGCATACAGCAGCAACCTTTTGTTAAGAGACTTGTTTCGAGGCATTGCGTGTTGCATTTCGTATACCAGAGCGAAGAAAAGACTATATTAAGAAATAATAATTCATTCCGTCGAGTGAGGATCGAATCCACAACCGTCTTCATAACATATAACATAACCCATAATAGTCACACCCTTGTGCTGCTGCGCCACGACGGCCTCAAATATATTCTATTGTTAGAAATCGGAAGTGGGTAACGTTTCTAAAAACACAACACGTTAAAAACACACATCGTCTATATGATTCTAAACTATGTTATTTGGAAAGGGATGCTATGTAATTGTTTTTTTTAAAACTATAACCGCTTCCGATTTCTAACAATATATTATATTGAACGGAAATTTTATACTCTTACTAGCTGACTGACAGACAACGCACAGACGAGTATACTGGACTACTCTCTTATATGTATTGGGCAAATGAAATTTGGGATGGGGGCAGATTAGGGAGTGTAGGGTGAAAGGAGAACTCTCCACACTGGGTATAGCAATTATAAAACCTTCACTCTTTGTATCACTTTATTAACACTTCGAACTTAGGGGCTATCACTTATAGCGCTTAACACTTCACTTAAATCACTTAAATCTACTATCACTTAAATAACTTTTGCTCAGAGCTTGTTGCGTGTATTACAATGTTAGGAACTGTATTTAATTTTGCTGTTATGGTGTTTTTATAGTACAATATCCCTCCCAAAACTAAACTTACCGGAAGTATCTCAATTTCATAATTTCAGTAGATTATAAATAAAGTATATTAACAATATTTAATTTTAAATAACATCCCTACCATTAGTTACAGTTTTTCATTTAGTTTATAATCTCATAACAATATTATATAGCAACTTCCTATAATAACTCAATCACTATTAAAATATTTAATTAGACTCAAATTACTAATTCACAATAACAATATTTATTACAATTTTATTTCGTTTCCTTCTGATTAATCATATTAACATCTCTTTTACTATAAATATTATAATAACATATTTAATAACTCCATAAAATATTTAATTGACCTCACATTATCAATTCATAATAACAACATACATATATGTTAACAAAAGAATTTATTTTACAATTTTTATTTTCACGCGTTACAATATCACAACAACTTCGTTCGTTTCGTTCTGATTAATCATATTAACATCTCTTTTACTATAAACTCATATTTAATACTACCGCTAACTAGGGGAACACCAAAAAGTATAGCAGAGCATTTACTAAATCTATATAGCTACTAAACTTAGAGGATATCTCGAAATTCCTGCTGTTACGAACAGAAACGTGATATTTTGAAGTACACACGAGGTGAAAAAACATTAGGAAGGAAAATGATAAGAATCAACACAATCTGGTGAGGTTTTCTCCATCTATCCTGCTATGTGAAGGATAACCAAGAACCTGAAGATATAAATTAACTTCATAACATACAGTTTGAATAGTTTGAATAGACTTGCAATTACTCCCTATGACTGTGTATTCGTTAAATAAAGCTTTTTAAATCCGGATAGACATTTTGGTTTTATTCATCAACCTGCTATTAAGCCGGGGCGCGAAGCTTTTACACCGCGCTGAAAGCTGTACATATAGAATATACTTACTTAATTAATTTATACAGCTTATTCATTATTATTTTATGGACAAAAACTAATTTATTTCATAATGTATTAAAGGCCGTCGTGGTGTAGTGACACTGTAATGTCTGAACAAATGGACAGTGTTGGGGATCGGAGTGTCTTAATACTAGGTTCTCTCTACCTAACCTGCAAAACAAAACTGTGAAGTAGATTTTTACAGTACGCTGAAATGTGATATTTCAACATTATTAATTTCGGTTGCATTAGCGGAATTGATTTCGTTGATTGTCTTTAGTTCTTACGAAGAGCCATGTAGCATATCATATAGAACTTTAAGTACCTACTGGTAACATTGCTACAAACAGCAGCGTTAGACCACGTAGCGCTAAACACTTTAGAGATATTGTGAGACTTAGTTGTTTTTTTAAGATATACAAAACTATGTCGAATTAAAACATAATATTTATGTCCTTTAACAGTATAAAAATATTATTTTAAAGTGTTCTTTATATAGCAGGGGATGGTGGAGGCAACTTGATGTTATGACGCTCAGTCTCCCTACTCTCCGCCCAGTATGTGAGATGTTACCTGTTGAGCGGCTGAACTCAACGCTGCTCTCTTTTACTGCGCGATGTCTGATATTGACACAGTGCAGTTATGTAAAGTATTTATCTGACTCAACATTAATGTAAAATATTCTTCTCGAGATTGCTTATATGTATTTATTATACACTTTTTTGGCTCCGAAATTAAAATGTTAATAATTGTGACGCGTTGTTGTTACTTTAAGGCATTGATTGAAACTAATATAATTTTACTTCATCCACGTTAAATAGTGTTAAATAATTGCTAATTGAGGCCGTTGTAATACAATAGGATAGCGACGGACTTGTGGGTTCGATCCCCATTTGGGGAAATGATTATATTTAATTATAATAGACAAAGTGACATATTGAGTACCGCCTTTGAACATAAGGAGCTTGAAGCTGCTTATTTTTTATAATTAATCCATAAACATTGATGGAGCAATTTCAGTGAAGTAAAGCACTACGTAACAATTACCGTGATATTGTAATGTTAGAAATCGGAAGCGGGTAACGTTTTTAAAGAAACACGTTAAAAACACACATCGTCTATATGATTCTAAACTATTTTGAAAGGGGTACTTTGTAATTGCAATAAGTGACATGTATCACCTACTAACAATACTTCACACTAGTTTCCTTCCAATAGGGGCCGTCACTCACAAGCGAGTGCCCCTGATTGACACAATTCCACTGCTTTTATAGTTATTTTCCACCTAAATCTACCCTCTTTTACACGAGTACGCTAACAGTAAAATGCCTTTAGTATAAAATGCAAATTTCTGCCTTTTAACGACAAATTTGCTAAGTTATATGTTAAAATGATTATTAGCTGTCACGGCTGTATATGTATTCTGCGCGTACACTTTCCGCCGAGTTCCAGAGTCAATGAATGTTGACTGGCGGAACTCAACGCCGCGCTTTGCCGCTATAGATATGTAAGCCTCATTTATAGCTTAAGTTTCTTCTTTAAATTATTGTATATTTAGGGGAATTTTATTTCATTTCACATTACGTACAGTTAATTTATGAAATAAGCAAAGTAATTTAACATTTTTAGTAAAATTAATTAATTATAGTCACTGACTATTTCTTTTACCGTTTTTCGTCGGAATTTAGAAAAATCCTATCACATACTCTCTCCAAGAAACCTTCATACCCAACTTCAGCGTAATAGAATGGTTTCATAGAAATATATGGATAAAGTAAACCTAATGGTATATTCATATTTTCTCCACTCTCTTCTAAATCATTCTGCTCAGGGGAAACTGAACCCACCACTATTGCTTTTATGACTGTGCTACTGTGCCCCGACGGTATATATGTTTTACAAATTATAATTGTAGGAGTGCGCGCGCGAGGGATGTGAGTTCGGTTTCCACTCGGAGGAATGAATTTATGAATAATTTAATTCCCTCGCTCTGGTAAGAAGGCAAAGCGCGGCAAACACTTGCGTGTTGAGTGGCAGAACACCTGGAAAATTCGACGAAAAGTTGTGAACAGAGCTTAAGATTAAGCTCCCAGTGGAGCTGGAAGAAAAATTATAACCTTTTTAAATTAATTTATAATTATTTTCTCTTAACATTTAAGTTAGCGACCAATTAACAGTAATTTAGGTTCTTCAGATTTTCCCCTTCCGGGGTTTATTGATGGAAGCAAACACTTCTATTTTATATAATAAATTAATTTTCCTAACACCACTTTCAATTTAGACGCGTCTAATACGTAAGTAGGTAGGTATTTGGTGGTGTGAGCTTGTGGAGTATTTGGTTCTTTTTTGACATCTTTGTAACTGTCTATTGCATACTTATGTCAAAAACGTGGAAATACTCTAAGAAAAGAAAAACAGAGTAATATAATGTCCCGCCGAGTTTCTTGCTCCGGTACTTCTCAGGTCTGAGGCAGTTACTTTAGTCAACTGGAAGTAATTTATTTAAATATCAAAAAATGAAGCATGTAACTTGTTATCTATACTTATAATAAAATTGTAATGGATCGGTGTCGGTGCATTATACATGGAAAATATATAAAAAATGTTACTGGAGACCTTTTTTGATGTAGTAGCACTAGGGGTCGCAATATCGGACCATTCAAGCAAAACCGGGATTTTCGATATCGACTTCAGAAAAATCCCGGGATCCCGGTTTTTTCGATATTTTCGGAATTTGACAAAATTTTTCAAACTTCTTCTTATTTTTAGAGTTAAGTTAGGAGGGTATTTTTAGGGAAGTAGTAAATTAAATTATATTTACTAAAAAATAATTTTTAATTATAATAAACAAAAACTAAACTAGCTTTACGCTTTATCCCTAGCGGAGTTGTCAGAAAGAAGGGACCGCCAAACGCTACGGTCTCTACATACCTCTTTCGCTTCGTCCACTGTCACCAACCTCTTGATACATATCCTCCGGGGGTCCTCATGCTTTTTACGTGACCTTCCTCCAGTATCTTAGATACTGTGTTTTCGAAGGTCAACCGAGGTCTCCCCCTATCTCTCTTACCACTCACTTTTCCATCATAAATCTTTTTTGCCATTCTTTCATCACTCATTCGTTCGACGTACCCAAACCAGCTGAGCACGGTCTTCTTCATTCTCACCGTGATATCCTCGCTAGTACTTGCCATTCTGTGTATCTTTTCATTGCGGATTCGATCAGCTAAGCTGACTCCGCATATCCTACGAAGAGATCGCATCTCCACAGCATTAATCTTTTTTTCATTTTTCTTCTGCTGCCGTGTAACAGTGACGGTACCAAAACTGCATTGTGTGCGGCAAAACGCGCAGCTGTGCTGTCGTTTCGCCGTCTCAACAATTCAGCTAAGGCTCCGTTAACCATGTTTTTTTTTATAATTGAGTTGTTACGCGCCACAGACTTTTGTTGTCCGTGCCTTTTTTGTGCTTAATTGATTATTATTTTTTTTTTCTTTTTAAAATATGAAGTGTACCTTAATATCTTGCTATCTTGAATGGTCTGCAGTTCCTTTTGTCAAATCCGAGTTTTTGGCCGTTGATTATGTTGATTGCGGCGCAGTTAGTTGATTTTGTAATGTTTCTATTGCCTCCTCATCTCTATAGGAAATAGCCATTTTGATGTTGTGTTCCACTATATCAGTCACGGAACCTTCATTTGCCCGGCGAATGAACGTGCCGATAGCATCTTCCTCAGCGTCAGTATAGTAGATGCATCCTTTTGTATCCCTTCTTAAAGTGACGATAGCATATGATATGCTGTCGTGTAGGGCGTTTTCAACGGCCCGTTAACCCTGTTACCAGCAGCTATACGCCTTTCCGCATCCATCTCGTATTTTCCATCTCTACTGAACATATTTCCCAAGTATATCTCTTCATTCACTTGTATTAATATCTTACCATTTACACTGATCTTGCATTCCGTCCTTTCTTTATCTCTTCCAAAAATTAGAACCTATGTCTTGTTCACATTGAGGCTTAAACCATTATTTTCACATCCTTCTTTCAGAGTGATGACCAATGCCTGCAACTCGCATTCTGATGATGCAATAAGCACTGCATTATTTGCGTAGAGCAAGCAGTTCACATTCAGGTCACCTACTTTCACTTCCACGTCACCTTGTTTCACTCCTTGGAGACAGCTATTCAAATAAAAAATGAACAACCAAACAGACATGGCGCAACCTTGTTTAACACCCGATCGGATGTCAAACCAGGGCGACATGCCAGCTCCTACTCGCACGCAGGCTGAGTGACTTTACAGCCTGCAGCAAGAGTCCGCTCACATTGTACCGAGGTAGTATCTCCCATAATTTCGCTCATACAACTCTGTCAAACACCTTTTCCAAGTCCACAAAAGCACAGAAAACTTTTTGGTTAACGGCCAAAAATTTTTCCGTGATCATGTGGAGGGGAAAGATCTGATCCATACACCCTCTTCCAGGTCTAAAGCCTCCTTGGGCCTTCCACAACAGCCTTTCAGATCTCTCTTGCATTTTTCTCGCTAAAACTTTAGCATAAACTTTACTACCTAAGCTAATCAAACTGATAGCCCTATGGCTTGCGCAGTCTATCTGTGAACCTTTGCTTTTATACAAAGGCACGATGACCGCACCTCGCTAATCGTCTGGGACCTCCTCTGATGACCAGCATAAATTGCACAAAAACCAGAACAAGTCCAAGGCGCGTGGCTCACCATATTTGATCATCTCGGCAGTAACTCCATCTGCTCTTTCTGATTTACCGCATTTCAGACTTCGTCTTGCACTCTCAATTCTATCTATAATAAACAGTTTAATAATAAATCACTTTAGTAATAATATTTATCAAAAATATCTTATAGGTATATTATTTAACATGATTAAAACTAAAAAAAAATATTATGTACATACACGACCGCCGCCACAAATGATATCTCCAGCGCAGTAACTAAAATTAATTCTGATTTACAAATAATTAGCACCTGGAGTAAATCGTTCGGGCTTTCAATTAATCCTAATAAGTCTTAGGTATGTGTGTTTGGTAACCCTAAGCAATTATCTAAAGTTCTTTCTCCTCTCCCTCCAATTATGCTTGACAATATTTGCTTAGACGTTAGTGCGAGTGTTAACAATTTGGGAATCAGGATGGACAGTACATTTTCTTGGTCACCTC
>DWMY01000339.1:0-28504 GCA_018249775.1 Heliconius hecalesia formosus
TTAAGTCCAAAGATTAAACAATTTTACCGTCGTGGTCACTTCGGCGGCTTCCATTACTCAAATAAAGTGATTTTTAACAAATTACTTTGGTAGCGAAATGTTAAATTTATAGTAAAATATTTAAACTGTTTTATATTTTCAGCTACTTCGTATTTTCCCCATCATTATTAAGTAGTTTTTTTAGGGTTCCATACCTTTTAAGTAAAAAAGGAACCCTTATAAGATCTCTTTGTTGTCCGTCCGTCTGTCTGTCCGTCAATAGCCTTTAACTCGAGATTGTCGCGTTCAACTAAACAAACTCTATTGTTAGAAATAGGAAGTGGGTAACGATTTAAAAAAAAAGTTTCGTCTATATGATTCTAAACTATTTGGAAAGGGATACTATGTAATTGCAATAAGCGATATGTATCACCTACTAACAATATTTCACACTAGTTTACTTCCAATAAGGGCCGTCACTTACAAGCAACTACCCCCGATTGACACAATTCCACTGCTTTTATAGTTATTTTCCACCTAAATCTACCCTCTTTTACAAGAGTACGCTAACACTATAGTAAATTTCGTGATTTTTGTTTCAGATGTGTAATGAAACACAATGGAGCTTCTACATATAGCTTGGCTGAGAAACCAGTTACAGAGTTTTCTTTGGAAGATGGATACCAAAATCTGAGTACAGAATGCTAAAAAGAGCTTAAAATGGATTTTAACTTCGTGTCACCTACTAATGTGAGTTATGTAAGTTATTTATTTAATATTATTTAATAACGATGCAGGGGCACAACCGTAAAACCGTAAGCACGACAGGTTGTAGGTTCGATTCCCACTCGAAGAAATTAGATATTAAATATTTTCATTTCTTCGCTCTGGTGTCGAGACAAAGCACAGTATTGAGTTACGCAACTCGTTATGCAATGCCTCCAGCATTCGACGAAAACTGTTGAGTCTTAACACTAGGTTCCCAGGCTCCCGCTGCCTACTCTGCGATGTGCGAAATACAGCGTGAAGCGAAAAAAAAAATGTTTTTATGAATACATTTTCACAATTATAGTATTTTATCTATACATATTTATGCCCTATTCCGTGGCATTAAATGTTGTGTGACGTAACTTAACGCAGCACTATGTCGACCAGGGTGAAGAAATGGAATTAGTTTAAGCATAATCATTTCGTTGATATCAAACCCACAACCGTTATTTTTACAGCCATGTGCGGTCCCACAGTACCACAAAGCATCCAGCCCTGGATAATATTAATAAAATAATAATAATAATTTCACTAATGATACTGAAGGAACTTACGAAGTACTTATACAAACTTCTAACATGTGCAAGTTTATCTTCTATCAGATATGAGTTAAGATAATGTTAGATAAAATAGCGATATTGACTATCTTGTAAAAAACTCTTTATATTGCCTGTATTGTTTTTAAAATGACGTGCTTTTTAAAAAAGATATTAGTGCATACAAATAATAGCTACACTTTTATTGGTAAAATGTGCCAGAAATATAAGGCTCATTCTTTACAATGTGGTAAAAGATAACGGATTCGAAAATATTCATCCGTGGACGAGCGTGTGACTTTAAACTCTCCTGGGTTCGATTCCCATTGAAGAAAAGTTGAGAGTAGAGTAGAGTAAAAGTAGAGCGTGGAAAGGAAAGTATTTTATATTTTCATTGCACGCTCTGGTAACGAGGCAAATGCGGCGCGATATGACTGGCTTCAACATCCATATATGGAAAAAATTAATCTCAATAGCTAACTACACCGGAGTAGTACATTAAAGTTTTATATAGGTATATATTTGATTAAAATAAGAAAAACTAAACTATTTTTGCTTAGATTCATTTATATCATTATATCAACTTCACGCTGTATCCCGCAAACAGCAGGGTAGGCAGAGGGAACCTAGTGTTAAGACACTCCGTTCCCCACTTTCTGCCGACTTCTGGAGGCATTGCGTGTTGAGTGGCAGAACTCAACGCACTTAGCCTCGACACCAGAGCGAAGAAATGGAAATATAAATTAAGTAAATATTTTATCTCCTCGAGTGGGGATCGAACCCACAACCAGTCGGTTTTACAGTCACACTTCGTGCCATTGCGCCACGACTGGCCTTAGATTCATTTATATTATTGAAATGTGACATTTGAAGAAGATTTCAATAATAATTTCACAATAAAGTGAAAGACTATGTAACATATAAATCATTAATTTACTAATTTACTGAAAGTGAATTACAATATCCCTTAAAGCAAAAATATATAAAATTTATGAATTTTAATGTTAATTCTTTGAGATATACCTTCTATTATTATTAGAAGCTGCCACCCCCAAGTAACTACATAAAAAGTGGAATAAATTAAAATCTTTATTTTGAAAATCTTTTTAACCTTCCAAATGTTTAGAGTATTATAATATCAATAGCGTCATCGTTTCTCGTAATTAAAATAAATCCGGTCCGCCTTAGATTCATTTGTTCGTAGAGTAATTAAATGAAATATGAATTCGTATTTTAATATAGACTTTGATGGTAATCAGTCGTTTTACTGTCATGTAATTGATTTTATGTGAATATTATTTTGTTCTGTCTTTATTATTTTTTCGTTTATAATGGGAGATGTACTTATTTAGAAAACGTATAAAAAATTGAACGTAGCGGGATTCGACCCCGCGCCTCCTGGAACGGTTTCCACCAGTGTGGAATAACACTTTTAAAGAAATGTTAAATATAATGGGAGATGATTATTTTATGGTTGTGTTTTTAACCGAGTTAAAAAAGAAAGAAGTTGTCAATTCCACTGTATGTTTTTTTACTTGTACTTATAAGTATATGCGATGACTCAGCCAATTATAAATTAAATTTGATGTTACGTATTCGCTGCCAATCATTCATCCGAAGCTTAAAAGCTTTCTCAAATGTAGAATAACACTTTACAATTTATTAAAAATATTAAAAAAAATCTCTCTTGTCAAATGATATTTTTTTGCAGTTATCTTTGGGTAACGGAAATTTGTAAAAATCTCTCTACAGAGAATGCTCTCTACAAAAATGCTTACAACATAAATAAATCGTAACAAGCATATAAGAATTTTACTGTAGCTTGATGCGAATGTTCCTATGACTTAGTGGTCAGAGCATTGGACGGTTTATGAAAGGCGCTTGTTCAAATGCCGCTACGTTTAAATTTTTATATATTTTCTAAAAAGTATTCTAAAATGAAGTCACCTCGATTTTTTTAAAAGATAAATACTCCTTCTACATGGAGGTACAAAATAGAGATATAGTAAAACCTTTAATACTTACTAATAGATATTGTAACGTCTTTATGGATATGTGTTATACCTTCTCCAGCCTAGTCTAGTGGAGCGCAAGAACTACATATTGGGAAATATGGAATTACTAAATCTGCATCATAACGAGGAAACCTGTTCTCCTCGTAATGGTGAATCCCTTAAGTGATCGTATGTCCCTGTTTAGATGTACATATATTTATACATCTGATTCGCATCGCAAAAAAGGCATATTGCGACTCTATAAAGAGAATCAAAATTAATAGGGTACTTCTGGTTGACATAGAACTATAAATTTTGGCATCTAGCATCTACATGTAGTACTAGTTCAGAAAAAAAAAGAAAAACTATACATTTGTGGTTAAATCCTAAAAAATATTAGCCCTAAAAGAAGTGGGCAAAATTTGATATTGAAGCCGCTAGATGAAGTGAGATATCAGATGAAAGCGCTCTGGCTAAGCTAAGCTTGAATTTTAGAAAAAGTGCGACCTCCAATTTTTGTACGGAATCCTCGGTGGGCAAGCACGATTTTGTGAATGAGAAACGTGTGATATTGTCGCTTATATAGTATCTGTTTACGTCATTCTTTACAAATGGTGTTGTTTAAAGAATAAAATAAAAAAATTAAATTAGCTTCACGCTGTATTCCGCACACAGCAGGGTAGGCAGAGGGAAAATAGTGTTCAGACACTCGGTTCCCCACTTTCTGCTATATTCTGGGGGCATTGCGTGTTGAGTGGCAGAATTCAACGCCGCGCTTTGCCTCGGCACCAGAGCGAAAAAATGAAAATATAAATTTAAGTAAATATTTCATCTCCTCGAATGGGGATCGAACCCTCAACCAGTCGATTTTACAGTCACACTTCGTGCCGCTGCGCCACGACTGGCCTCAATAATATTGCTTAAAGAATATTTGGAAATTAATTGGAAACATTGAATCGAAAGTTGCGCCTATGGACATTCAAAATTAGGTTTGAGCAAAAAACTGTGGGTGACCAGATTTATAAATGGAAAAATCTTGTACTTGTATTACAAGTACAAGATTTTTCATTTAAAAATTCTTAGTTCGTGCTGAATTTTTTTATCATTTCGCTAATCTCTTTTATTTAGTTTAATGGGTTGCTTTCGTCCCTTTTATACTTGGGTTTCTGAAATTCATGAAATAAAATGAAAAACTTCTAGTTACGGCACTTAATTAAATATTTCAGTTCAAAATGTATTTTTAATAACATGAATAAAGTTCTTGTGTTTAAAATGTTCTAATTTTGGTAATTTTGGTTACCAGTTCCACGCACATTCGGTTGGTATACTCGTATGACTAATGATATTGTATGACTGTATAAGTACGGACGTGGCATTTATTTCGTTTCATTTTGTACATACATAAATAAGAATATATAAAAATATTATTCAACATTTAAAACTCTAAATAAGAAACAAAAAATATATATATTTTTGTTATTCAAAATTAATTACACTGAGGTAATTTACCATTCTATAGATTACAAATATTTTTTTTTTCATTTCACATTTAATCAATCGACCTTTCCATTTTTCATAATATGTTTTATAACGATCACTTAGTATGCTTAATTAAATTCAATCACCTCAGCAATTAAGTTGGTGTCAAAGAATTGTATTTTATTTTAGTAATATTTTTAACTTTTTTAAAGTGTTATTCCACACTTAGAAAAAAATCAAAAATCAGAAAGAAAAATCTCCCTACAGAGGTGCTAATAACATAAATAAGTTGTAACAAGCCCATAAAAATTTCGACGTAGCTCGATGAGAACGTATGGGTTAGTGGTCAGAGCACCTGGTCGGTTTCCAGGAGGCGCGGGTTCTAATCCCGCTACGTTCAAATTTTTATACGTTTTCTAAATAAGTATTAAGCATAGTAATACCAACCTACTAATAGAAACAAATACAAAATGAAAATATTTCGTTAAATCGCTCTAAAATTAAAAAGAAACATATTAACACTTACATTTAATTAGGTTTACTTTACTTAATAAATGGTGGCTAACTTCTGTTGATTTTAATTAATTTTTATATTACAGTACAATAATTTATTAAATCGGCATCGCGTTTAGAAACTTTTCAAATATTTTCCATTATATTATATCTGTATTCCATTTTGTGCAGACAAAGTTTTGGTGAGGTTTGTTATTGTTGTACCTAAAAGATATCTAAATCTTGGTCAGTACCTAAGTAGACATAAAAAACTGCTTGCACGTACGTCACTACTTTCTTGCTCTCGTCTGTTATATATTCAAGTGGCTGTGCATTCGATATTGCGGAGAATATCTAGACAAAGAGATTGTGAGTTCGATTCCAACCCGAGGAAATTAAATATTTCACATTTTATTTTTGCCGCTTTGGTGTTGAGGCAAAGGCTCCAGATCTCAGCGGAAAGTAAATGACGGAAGTGTCTTAATGGGAACGGAGTGTCTTAACAGCGGGATACACCGTGACCCTAAAAAAATATTACTTTAATCTGATTAGGCAAAGAAGGCAAATTATGGCGTATCATTCTGCTATTTAAAAAAAAATAAAAATTAAAACATCAAATTAAATCAGCTTCATGCTGTATCAGCTGCACACAGAAAACCCTAGAACCACAGAGAAGCCCAGTGTTAAGACACTCGAATTGTGGAGGCATTGGGTGTTGAGTAGTGGATCTCAAAGCCGCGTTTTGCCTCGACACCAGAGCGAAGTAATGGAAATATAAATTTAAGTAAATACTTCATTTCCTCGAGTGGGGATTGAACCCACAACCAGGCGCGTTTACAGTCACACTTTGTACCCCTGCGCCACGACTGGCCTAAAAAAATAGTTTAAAGTTATAAGAGCTTTAGCTTTTCTAATCTTAAAAAGATATGTACTTTCTAGAAAATAAAAGGATAATTCTTATATAATATGAGTAAATACGATTTTCTTCCATCACATATTTATTTACTAGCTACAAAAGAAGACGGTTGCGTGATAAGTTTATTTAATAGAACCGCAGGGTTAATCGATTGACCTTTTTCATAAGAGTGAAAGGAATATATCGATTATATTTTTTTCCTTTATTTATTTTTATTTTAGTTACAACCGTCTATACATATAGGATTGACATTATAAATAAGAAAAAATAAAATGAGGAAAGCTATTGTGACGCAGAGGAACAGTATCAAAATGTACGTTGGCACTTGGCCCTTCGTGCCACTTTCTAATAATTGTGTGTTGAGTGGCAGATATCAACGCTGCGCTTTGTCTTGTTACCAAAACTAAGAAAAAAATATTTTTTATAGATACACGCTGCACATACCGGTTGAATCTAGTGTCAATACACTTCCTTGCCCCACTTTTCGCCGCATTCTAGAGGCATTGCGTGTTGAGAGCAAAACTGAACGCCGTCCTTTGCTTCGTTAAAGAGCGTAGAAATTAAAATATTAACTATTTCATTCCCCCAAGTGGAAAGTGAACCAACAGCCTGTCGCGTTTACATTCATAAGCTTATGCACCTGTGCCACGAATGGCCTCATTAAAAATAATTTAATTATTTCAACTCTTATATAACAAAACACAAATTTACTAGCATATTCAGAAATCGTATAGAACCTAAATGTTTAGCTATCTATCAGTATATACTTAAACATATTATATATATATTAGTAATCACGGCATACCAAAAGCCTTCTTTGTTTAACACGTACTAACATCAAACGATTCGAAATGAACCTTTAACCGGAATTTGCTTTGAAGGATAAAGCTCACCCGTTTCTATACGGATTTCACTGAATCATTTTGGCACTCTGCTATAATGAATGTGGGAACCAATGCACCTCAACGTTATATATATCTTAATTATATGATTTTTTAGCTCTACTTTGTATACTGCAGCGTTGATACCCGGGGAACCTAGTGCTAAACTTTTGTTGACACTCTGTTCCCATTAAAACACTTCCGATTCTTCCCTCAATTCCGCCAAATAAAAATATTACTTCTCGACTTCCTCAATTTCCGCCAAATAAAAATATTAGATATTTCCTCGAGAGGGAATTGAACCCCAAATCTTTCGCGTTTAGTAGTAGTTGTAAGCGTATGACTGACGCTAGTGTAATTTTTATAATATAAAAGGTTTTTAAATTATTTAAATATAGGTATTTTGTTACTGTTTAAATATTACTTACTTTACTAAATAAAATTTCAACCATGACTTTATAACATTTTTAAATCCTGATGGATTAGATTAAATTTGATTAGAAGCGTAACTGTGAAATGGATGTATATACTGAAAATGGATTGTGGGTTCAATTGCTAATAGAGTATTTTTTTTTCATAAAATATTCTGCTGACTAATTAGAAATATAAATAAACAATAAAAAATATAGTCACGTATAAAAAAAAAGGAAACCATATAATAAGTAATGTGAATATTTATCTTAAAAATGTATATTTATTTGTAAAATATTGTAAATAGTACGCCATTGTGGCGTAATGACACATTTTCTGACTATAAACATGACGATGTGAGTTCGATGTCTGAGTGTTTTAACACTAGCTATCCTCTGCCTACACAGCTATATGCGGGATACATACAGCGTGAAAGAAAAAAAAAAGTATCCAGAATTCTATTAGTATTGAAATTTCTTCCTACCGTGTTGCGGTTGCACGGCTTAGTCGCTCAAAGTGATCGAGCATGTTATCCGTATGCGCGGTTTTAAATTCCCTTCTGAACGAAATAAACTACAAATGCATTTTAAATTTTCTAAAAATCAATGATTTCTAGTAGCTTAACGAAAAATACTTAACCATATCGTAATAATATGTTATGTATTACTACGATATTATTTTTAATGATTTTTTTTATATAAGCTACATTTTTTTTTATTTCGTATAAAGAATGACATCTAAGACAACATTTTTCATGTCATTTCTTGATTAGCTTCATGATTTAACCCGCATAGTACACACCCGCGTTAGTGGAAAAATCCTAGTGTCAAGACTCTACTCTCCACTTTTCCATTTCAATTCGATACATTTTTTGTTGAGTGGCGGAATAAAATGCCGCACTTTGCCCTGCCAGAGGAAGAAATAAAAATAATTAATCCTTGAGTTCAAATTGAATCTGTAATCATCGCGTTAAAACGTACACCACAAAACCTGCGCCATTTTTGTAAATGTAAGAAATATAATTTAAAATATCTTATTTCAAAGCACTTATCAAATTGTGGCCCCCGGCGAGTGCCTCTCATTTCCTTATAGTCAAGATAAACTTGAGTATAAGAAAAAATGTCATATTGAGCTTTCCGCCACAGTGACTAATATTATTGTAAATAGTGGTGAATAATAAAATACTCTAACTTTTGTGTTTATCTCTACAAATTATTTATGAACCTACGCAGCAAGTTTGGTGGTTTTTAAGTATTTTCTTTTTTACAAAGCAAAGTAGGTAGTTGTATAGTAAAATCAATGTTATTTTCTAAATAATTACAATATTCTTTATATTGTAACTATTTGGCAAATACCAACGATTTAATTTTTTTACGCTTAATCTAAGCAACAAACCGACTATAAGATAATAACACAGGGATGAAAAATAGTAGGAAATAGTTGAATACCCAATTAGCACTTAAAGTCCAAGTGAAAGCAGTGCTATCCTTTATGTAGATATATAAAATGAAGATAATATAAAATAATAGAAAAGTAAGCAACTATAAATAAACACTATATATTACTACAATAAGAGGAACAACTAAAGCAAAAATAAACCTCAATAAGAACAACTTATTCCACAACTTATTATTTCTAACGTTAACACTTATAATTTTAAATTGGCTTTACAATACTAACCTCTATTTTTTACTATGTAAGAACTATATTGCTTTATTAATAGCTGTTTATTTTACAGCATATTAGCTCTGCTTTGTTTTTTAAATGAGTTTGTGCTATAAAGTCGGGGCTTAAATGTAAAAATCTAGTCTTCTTTTATATCATGAAGTTAAAGTTTTTTATATTAGAAAATAATCACATTGTTTATCAAAATAAAGTAATATCTTGATCGGTTTTTATTGAATAGTTTATTTTTTTGCGATATTAAGTAAAATCTATGATGAAATAGAGGCCAGTCGTGGAGCAGCGGCACAAAGTGTGACTGTAAAACCGACTGGTTGTGGGTTCGATCCCCACTCTTCTTATATTTCCGTTTCTTTGCTCTGGTGGCGAGGCAAAGCGCGGCGTTGAGTTCTGCCACTCAACAATGCCTCCAGAATTCGGCAGAAAGTGGGGAACGAACTAGGTTCCCTCTGCCTACCCTGCTGTGTGCGGGATACAGCGTGATTTTTATCTATGATGAAATTAATATGTTGACAGTATCAATACCGTCCGTGTATGTGAACGCAACGATTGTGGGTGAGATTCCAGATCGGGGGAATTAATTATTTTTCGTTCTCGTAACAAAATAAAGGGTGTTCCGTTGAGTTTCGACAGTTAACACGCAATGTATCGAATAAAAAGTGAAAAGTGAGTGTCTTAACAATAGGTTCCTTTTGCATAACGCTATATGGAGAATACAGCATGAAGCTAAAATAATAATAATAGACGTTAACATCTAAAAATGTAAATTAAAAAAACATAACATTTAAACACAATAAACATGTTTAAAATGTAACTATCTCAAATTTGTAGCAGTTTTCATATAATCTCTTTAAAATATAGACTAATTAATAATAACTACACGTGGCACAGTTGGTATTTACCTCGATACTTGAAGAAAATATACTAGTTATTAGTTAGTATATTTGTACACCTGTGCACCTTAATGCTGTCATTAAGGTCGGTTATGATTTCTGCTCTGAATACATGGCGAATACTGGAGTCCCCCAAGGCTGCCTGTTGTCCCCTACTCTGTTGTTTTGTGTCATTCTAAGCTATGCGTTCTTTATTGCATTTATCATGAAGAGTGTTCTGAGGAATTACTTGACCTGTTACCTGCTGCCGAATTTTCTAATCGCACAGTACGTCACAAATTCAAGTACCATCGATACTATCTGGATACGTACGACGTAGGTGTTCGTTCGTATTGACTTTTCCATTAAAAAAAAATTGCCTATCTTCTGAGTCAATTTACAAAACATAAATTATATCTGTGTATTTAATAAGAGGCCAGTCGTGGCGCATGGGCACAACGTGTGAATACAACCGACTGATTGTGGGTTCGATCCTCACTAGAGGAGATGAAATATTTACTTAAATTTATATTTCCATTTTTTTCGCTCTGGTGTTGAGGCAAAGCGCGGCGTTGAATTCTGGCACTTAACACGCAATACCTCCAGAATTCGGCAGAACGTGGGGAATGGAGTGTCTTAACACTAAGTTCCCTCTGCCTACCCTGCTGTGTGCGGGATACAGCTTGAAGCTGAAAAAAAAATAATAAGAATAAATTAGTAATTTCAATCAAAACTAAACAAAAACGACAGCCTGTCAAACAAAAGGCTGAACTAAGCCCATTAAGTAAACCGCCGATAT
The DNA here is from genome assembly GCA_018249775.1 of Heliconius hecalesia formosus. Taxonomy (NCBI): domain Eukaryota; kingdom Metazoa; phylum Arthropoda; class Insecta; order Lepidoptera; family Nymphalidae; genus Heliconius; species Heliconius hecalesia. Next base: position 10,811 of record DWMY01000339.1, read on the forward strand.
ACACCTACGAGTACATTACTGATTTTGCAACAAAATTACGTTTCGAATATAGACTGTATTAAGTAGTAATAAGGTTTAAAATGTTATAGTAAAAGACATGTGTAAATCAGAATATCATTAATATTCAACAGGCCGCTTTCATTTACACTGAATGTATCGGCTTTTGTTATAAATACAAAGTTAAACTCAAGAACTATGAACTAAGGGCGTATTTGGTTTGCCATTTGTAGTAGTTATTAGAAGTCAAAATAGTATCTATTTTTGTTTCAATAAAAAAATAATAATATTTTTCAGTCTCAGGTGTCATAATGAGAAATCACCCATCCATTTTCTATCCACGGTTGTCCTCTCTTAATACTGGTCGTCAGTTAACCTAGTAAGGGCAGCTGGCCTCCTTTTGCCGAGACGTGGTCGCCATTCGCAGATTTTCTTCTTTATCGGTTGTTGATCTTCGTAACAATTTATCTTGCCCATTACCACTTCAGATAACAGGTTTTGACAATAACAAGTTTCGACTGAATGCTCTAATATAAGGAACTATTGATTCGAATTGAATTATTATTTTAGTCCTAATAGTTTAATTATCGAGGAAAGCTCTCATATAGCATCACATAGAAAACACAACTCTAAGCTTATATGACCATGCAGGCAAAGCCACAGGTAAAAACTAGTATCGTATATTAGGTTAGAAATATTAAAACGAAAATTTACTGTGGAATAGGGGAATAATGAATAATGAATATCACTTCAATTTTCAACGTCAACATTGCCAATATACATATCTAAATCAGAATTTATGAGTTTGATTGCTAGTATCGAGTTATGAGTACGATATTCGTATGGAAATAGTAGCAGTTCTTTGTTCGGATGATATTAGATACAAAATTTTATGATTGGATGAGTTCAATGTTTTATATTTTTAGCAGCAAATAATAGAATTATTATACTGTGTTATCTTTTGTTTTCATCGTTTATTTTATTATTTATATTTACAAGTATTTATCGTGTTTAGCATAATGATAATTATGGGCTTTAGAATGTTGTTTGTTTTTCGTATGAACTTATTTTTCCCGACTGCTAAGGAAGGGGTATGTTTTTCGCGCGTATCTTGTATGTATGTAATATTCTTTATTACCTCATATCTCCAGAACCGCTGAACGGATTTACTTAATTGAGGTATCGTTAGATTCGTATTAACAGCCCAAGTGTTCTTAAATCAGTGACGTTAAAAAAAAACAATAATGGCGGCTGTGGAACGCCATTGGACTTAGTGAAAAAAAAAATCGTTTCGAATACCACAATATGGGTATCAAATTCAAGAGCTTAATACGAGGATTTCAAAAAGATATATCATGATTATTATTACCATAGTGAATTTCTAACAAAAAAGTGAAAAATAAAAAAGTATTTGTAAAAACAAAAACCCCGACTGCATAAAATTAAAAAGAAAATAAACAAGCCCAATAGTTTATTAGGATTAACAGTCGGGACCTATAAGTAATTCAATCAATAAAATCTTTACCAGGAGCTCCGCATAATTTAAAGAGGTCCCGACTGTTAATCCTAATAAACTATTGGGCTTGTTTATTTTCTTTTTAGTTTTATGCAGTCGGGGTTTTTGTTTTTACAAATATTTTTTTATTATAATAATGGATTCTGAGCGCGAAGAACTAATTTTGTACTAAAATAAATAGTTTAACAAGTACTGCAAATTTCAAAATGCATATATTCAATGTTATATCGGTAATTTCTTCTTGTATCTTCTTTTAATATATTCAAATTCAAAATATTCTTTATTCAAAAAACTCTTATAAGCACTTTTGAATTACGGCTCTTTTTTGGAGAATAAATATTGAATTTATATCTGAAGCACTGCCCCATAGCAACATTCCATAACATAAAATACTATGAAAATAGCTATAGTAGACTAGTCGGGCAGTTTCAACGTCCGTCATTTATCTGACTTTTTTATTGCGAACGCGGCAGAGCTGAGTTTATCCGCAAGTGCTTCCATATGAGTGTTCCACTGGAGCTTGGAATCTATAGTTAAACCTAAGAAAATAGCTGATCCCGACACATTGAGGGTTTCTCCTTTAATTTCTAGACTAAAATCATGTTTTTTAACGTTTGGTAAAGCAAATTCAATACATTTAGTTATTTTAGCATTTAACATTAGATTATTCATATCAAACCAATAAAGAATATGCGATAATGCACTATTCACTTCGTCACAGTTTGTTTTATTTCTGTCTACCTTATATATTAAAGAGGTTTTAAATATTAAATATTAAAGAGAGAAGAAATAAACGGGGACCAAGAATAGATCCTTGTGGAACGCCCATCCTTAGAAGAGATCCAGATGATTTTACATTATTAATACTTACTTTCTGGATTCTTTCGTTTAGATATGAGGCAATAAGATCAAGGGCAGTATCCTGTATACCATAATGATAAAGTTTTAATAACAGAGTTTCATGGTCTACACAATCAAAGGCTTTGGATAAATCACAAAACATTCTAATTGCATTTTGTGACTTCTCCCATGCGTCATAAATGTGCTTTAGGAGTGCAGCACCCGCATCTGTAGTAGACTTGACTTTGGTGAAACCATAAAATACTAAGTTTATTAATATTCGTATAATAATGTATATTTTAATTTTTTTTTTAAATTTAGGCCTTATTTGACATAAATAAAAAAATGTTATTACTTATCAAATCACACCACTTCAGTTTTTTACAACATTTGCTCCTTTGTGCCGTAAAAAAAATAACTAAGCAAAATCTTGCATAAAAATTGTAAATACTCTCGGTAGGACTTGAAGAAACGTCCTTTCGGACGTCGTCAAGTACACTAAACACTGACTTAGTCATGGCAATATTTTGATGCTTTTTTGATTCTAATTTGGAATTTAACTAATTTGTAATGATTATAATTAACAAGGAGCATTTAATGGCCATAAACGTTATCGTAAAAATTGATTTAACTTAAATGTTTATTTACCCTCACACTTAACTGTTGGTACCAAAATTTCGCTTAATCTGGATGTAGACGTGTATCCATTGATGGGAAAATGCTAAAACATCTAGCACAGTGTAGAATCTATTACTGATATTATTAATTATCAGTACGTAAGTAATTGTTACAATCCTACTACTGTGTACAAATTGCAAAAGAAAACATTTCAGTGCATGTTCTAAAGGAATCAAAACAGAATAATGTATTTACGCGGTATCTTTATTGTAGCGTATATAAATACTAATACTGGAAGGTCACGTAAAAGCATGAGGCCCCCCCGGAGGGCATGTATGAAGAGGTTCATGACAGTGGACGAGACGAAAGAGGTATGTAGAGACCGTAGCGCTTGGCGCTCCGTTCTCTCTGACTACCCCGCTAGGGATAAAGCGTGAAGCTAAATTAAGTTAAAAATAATAAATTCATTCAATTATTAGCAACATTGTGGATGACATCGACATAAGGAATTTAATTTATTAAATTCATCTCTATGTACAAAATGGTAACCTATTATTGGCTGAAGGGTTGCCTCAAATAATTTTAACTCTTTTTGAAATGATATGGATAATCACAAGTGTACATGTGTAATCACATGTGTATATCTGTAATCCAAAATTTGAATCTATGATCACATTTGAGGATGTGCGATCCTGTAATTACATGTATGAATATGTAATTACATGTTGACCTCAAAGACAAGACATTATCTTCTTTGCTTTCCTCTTAAATATGTTATATTACGTGATGAGTGGCAGAACTCAAAACTGCACTTACCACTTCACCACAATGGCCTCAAATAGTACAAGTAATTGTATTCTTATAATCCAGTACTACCTAAGCCACTTATTCTTAATTTTTCAAATTAAAAATAAGTGTTTTTCTACTGGATTATACCTAAATACATTTATTCAACTAACAAAGACGCTGTTTTCTGTTTTTTTATCAAGAACAACGTAGATGTTGATAGAATAGAAAATGAAATTTAGGGAGTACACCATCACATTCTCCGCTTATTTAAATTCACTCAGCTTCACTGTCACGTCAATTTATATTATATTTTGTTCGCTTCTCTTGTTTACTCCATAAAATGGGCCATATTAATATTGACTTATAACTTTGTTTATCACGGCTTTTCATCGTCTGCTTAATATTATATATATTTAAATAAAAAAAATAGAATATTTATTTTTATAGGTTTAATTAAAATTTATTTAGTATACCCTTTTTTTCTCTACGTATCCACTACTTTATGCGAGTTACGCAGAAATAATCTGGTGATCACGTGATTAGCGACGTATTATACTATGTGTACAATTTATTTACAATGTAATATATAATGTGGCGAAACACAACGCTGTTCATTTGATTAGTGTCCACTTAATGCCTTTAACCCTGGCGATGGTATTTGTGATTCACAGGTGACATCGCGAAAAATGACAAGATAGTGGTATGTCACCACCTTCTCAAATCCAAATTTAATTCAGCTTCACGCTGCATCCCGCCCACAGCATGGTAGGCAGAAGGAACTTTGTATCCAGACACTCCGTTCCCCACTTCTGCCGAGTTCAGGAGACATAGCGTTTTGAGTGGAGGAACTCAACGCCCCGCTTTGCATCGATACCAGAGCGTAGAAATGAAAATATAAATGTAAATAAATATTTCATTTCCTCGAGTGGGGATCGAACCCACAACCAGTCGATATTACTCTCACACTTTGCGCCCCTGCGCCACGACTGGTCTCAACCTCATAATGCGCATATAATAAAAAAAAAACTATAATTGACCCAGCAACAGCTACTCCGCCAATTTAACATTTATATATTCACCCTTCCCTATTCCCGAATGTCCGAAATCCTACCTTGATTCGGACAAATGCCCTTTTATTGTGTAAGTGTTCATTATAAATCATGTTACGAAAAGAAATGTTTTTAATACAAATATTGGGATTAGGGAGTATGTTTATTATGCAGAAATCGAACTTACAAGAAATGTATAAATTCATATACTTCTAAGCTGTGCGACGTTAACATCAAATGAAGCTTATTACTCTTCATTTAACTTTTTTTTGTTTACTTTTTATATTATTCGTTTTTTTTCTTCATAGGTGGCGCTCTTAAACGACACAACAGTGGAATATGAAGATGCAGAAGACCCAGATGCGGTTACATTGCTATCTATACTATTAGTTGGTGAGTGATGATTAAATATTTCATATAGTTAAGCAATAATTAAAAATCATTTTTACTTCGAGTTTTTTTTATCGGTGATAAATTAAACTTTAATATTGAAGGTAGAGAGCGTAGAGTGGCGGAACTCAACAATACACTTTGGTATTTCATAGTATTTCATTCCCTTGAGTGGGAATCGAACACACAACCTTCACGTTTTCAGTCGCCCGCTTATGCCACATTGCACCACGATGGTCTCAAAGTCGCAATTAGATCGATGATCTGATAGAAAAAAATGTGGCGATAGACTTCACCAGAGAAGTTCCTTAGCATCACCGTTCCGCCCGCACCGCTCAGAACAGTGTCTGAAACGTGCGACTCATGTAGGTTTAAGTACAGGTCTCTCAGGTTACCTCAATAAATATTTATTTTTTCTTTTCCAGGTATATTCCTATCTCTATTAATATTTGTAAGTGCAGCAGGAAACATATTAGTGTGTATAGCAATATACACGGATAGAGGCTTGCGGAGGATCGGCAATCTGTTTTTAGCTTCCTTGGCGATAGCTGATATGTTAGTTGCTGCTGCTGTTATGACATTTGCCGGTGTGAACGATTTGTTAGGGTAAGTTATTTTAGTAATTTAATAATTTTATTTCATTTACTTTATGTTTATATTTTTATTTATATATTTCAGAAGGTGTTTTTTTTATAATGGGACAAAGATATAATAGAATGAAGATATTTTTTTCATGATTTTTTTTTAGGTTCATGCTGTGTCCGGCATATAGCAGGGTAGACAGAGGGGACCTGGGAGCCTAGTGTTAAGACTCCGTTTCCATTAACCACCAACAAGATTACCACTTTCCGCTGAATTCTGCGGAACTCAACGCCGTGCTCTTGCTTCGATACTAGAGCGAGAAACTGAAAATATTAAATATTTTATTTCGCGATTCAGAATCGAATCTACAACCTTTCACAATTACATCTCTCACGCGCTACGACCTTGCGCTCCGACTGGCCTCCCGCAACCTCCCTTTTACCAAACATATGTAACACTAATCTAATTAACATTCTACCACAACTCTTAATCACAAATTTACATAATAATAATTACAGAATTGATTGTTTCCATTAATAAGTTAACAACTATTTAATAGTGGAAGGCTGTAAGTAAACTGATATCACATTAACTAGGCGCGATAGCATCTTGAGCTCTATTAATACTCCACTTGTCGAGTATGTCACGTAGTTAAGTTGATTAAATGTACATACATACATATCTATAAATTTTATATATATATATATATATATATTTTGTGTATAAATTTATTATTAGTAATGTGTGTATTTGTCTGGTGCATGCGTGCATGGGTGAGTGCGTGTGAGAGTGTATGTTGTATGTTTAGGTTCGTCAGTTAATGTCGAAAAATTTTTTTTTTCAAAATAAGAATGTACCTAAGTTGTTATTTATTTACCACAGATTGAATGATTTTTGTACACAAATAAGTACACATACAGGAAAGTACATTTTAAATCGTATTAAAAATGAATACAATGTAAAAATAAAAATGTGAAATAAATCAATAATAAAGGTCATCGTTCTGCTTAACATTAGGTTCTCTACCCACCCTGAAACGTGCTGGAACAGATTGAAGCTAAAAAAAATAAAAAAAAAACTCAATATAAGTTACTTCAAAACGTTTATACGTTTTCCAAAATACTTTTCTATTCATTTTCTTAAAAATAATACTAATATTCGGACCCAATCTAGTTAGTGCTTGTGTGATATGATTTATATTACAAACCAATATAACATAAACCATATAAGACATACACTAGCATACCATATAAGGGTCTAACAAACTGCAAAGCAAGTTAAACTAAAAGCACACAAGCTTTTATAGAGCTTCCAATGTGCGTAGTTAGTTCGCAGCGACGCTCAGTTGAGTTTCTATCACGAAGACTTTAAAATAGGCCGTAGGATCAATATGAACGTTCTTGTTTTTTTGTTTTAACTAAGTAGTAGACTTATTAAAGAGTCGTTAGTTAATTATATATTAAAAGGAAAGTTATTTTTTGTTATTTAAATTTCTCATTGTATGAAAGTCACGTTATATGTGTACAGTTTTGAGTGTATTTACATATTAAGTACTTAAATTTTTAACTCTAAAATTATAAGATTATACATTATTGAATGAATTTCGAATTAAAATTTTAATACATGTAATATCATGCTCAAAGTAAAAGACAAAATACATCGCGCAGTTGTTAATTAATTATTCAACAAAAATGTTTTCATAATGAGTGGTTAGTGCAAAGCAGTGACACTGCACTACAAGGTGGTCTTACTGTAAACATGATGGTTGTAGGTTCGATTCCCATATAGATAAATATTTTAATATAATAGCTCTCCTATACAAAGTGCTGCAACGATTTTTTCTAATTAATACGCAATATCTCCAAAACTGTGCGAAATGGATTATCTTATCCCTAAATTTACTTTGCGTACCCTGCTAAGCTACAAAAAAAAAATATGACAAAAAATGAAAGAAAATCTTGAATAATTGAAATACCTTTCAGGTACTGGGTGTTTGGAGAACAATTCTGTGACACGTGGGTGGCGTGCGATGTGATGTGTTCCACTGCGTCCATACTCAATTTGTGCGCTATATCGCTCGATCGATATATACATATAAAGGATCCTTTAAGGTACGTACAATTAGATATATAATATTAATAATTTCAACAAAACTATTTTTTTCGTATTTTCACGCTGTATCCCGCACATATCAATGTAGGCAGAGGGAATCTGATAGTCTAGTGTTAAAACACTCCGTGTTTAATTTAGCTTCAAGTTAAATTAGACACTATTATATCAATATTATATGCATATATTGAGGCCAGTCGTGGCGCAGGGGCACAAAGTGTGTGAAACCGACTGGTTGTGGGTTCGATCCCCACTCGAGGAGATGAAATATTTACTTAAATTTATATTTCCATTTCTTCGCTCTGGTGTCAAGGCTAAGCGCGGCGTTGAGTTCTGCCACTCAACACGCAATGCCTCCAGAATTCGGCAGAAAGTGGGGAATGGAATGTCTTAACACTAGGTTCCCTCTGCCTACCCTGCAGTGTGTGGTATACAGCGTGAAGCTGAAAAATATATGCATATTATAATAAATACAGAGGCTGTCGTAGCGGGACTGAATGTAAACGCGACGGTTGTGGGTTAGAACCCTACTCATAATACTGATAATATTTATTTTCATTTTCTCGCATTAGTAAACAAAGCGCGGGTTTGGCCCGCCACTCAACATGCAATATCTCTATAAAAAGTAGGGCAAAGTAGGAAACAGAGTGTCTTAGCAATAGGTTCCCTCTGCCTACCTTGGTTGCATGAAAAATTGTGAAACGAGCGACTACTCTACACAAAATTTATAAACAGAAGCACGAGTACAACGATAGTCACGTTTCTTACTTAGTGTCATAATCTTAATATTTACCTGTTGAATTTTACACCTGCGTTTAAATTACTGCTCTCACCGTCTCCAGCGATACTTAGTAACCTTTTGTTGAAATAAAGTGAGGCCTTTCCACCGTCGTTAAACTTTAATAGATCATAACTTTTTGAATTCCACAGAAATTACTAAGCTTGGAATTTTTTAAATTACATGTGGTATTTTAATTACAAAAATGATTTAATTGTGTGTAGAGCAATCTGTATGTTGAAAATAATAAAATATATTTACTGAGTTTCATAGGTTTCGTTTAATGTTTTCGTTTTAATTTTCTCGTGAAGAATGGATTAGAAATATGTTACTTATATTAAAAAGATTTTTTATTTACATTATAATAACAAAAAACTGCTAAACAAGAAATGAAATATCAAAAATGGTATTTGACTAAAAATATATATAATTAGTTAAATGCATACATATATTGTATATTAACAATATATAATTTTTAACAAAAAATTAAATGAGACAAATAACATTACTTTTCTTCTCTGGCAATGCACAACTTTGCAGCCAGTGCTTTGTTTCTAACTTCATCAAAGTTAAGCTGCTGTAAGTTTCATCAATTCCAAAATTAAATACTATATGCAAGTACTATATTTACTAAATTTAAGATATTAATTGTGTAGTTTATTTGCACATTTGCTATACCAGCATACAACTTGACTGTAGACGCGACGCCTTTGGGTTCAATTTCCCTTCGGAGTAATAAATTATTAAATTTCCTCGTGCAATACATGTAAAAGAAAAAGCGCGCGTTGGTTTCCACCACTCCACACGCAAAATCTCCAAAATTTCAACAGCAATTGGAGAACATAGTGTCTTAACACTAGATTCTCTATGCCTATCCTGTTTGCGTGATATGGCGTGATATTAAAAAAAAATATAACATTAAATTGACTTTCTGCCAACAGATACGGCCGCTGGGTGACACGTCGAGTAGCAATCATAACCATTGCCCTCATATGGCTACTGGCTGTCCTCGTCAGCTTCCTGCCTATATCTCTAGGGCTTCACCGTCCCACAGATGAGGTGACGACCACAGAAAGACCGCCCAGATATCCCACTTGCGCACTGGTTCTGACGCCTACGTACGCTGTGGTATCGAGTTGTATATCGTTTATACTGCCTTGCATTGTCATGATTAGTATATATTGCAGGTTAGTCGTACTTTTCGTTTTATTTTGTGGGTAAACTATGTCAGAACGTCTTTGGTTTTATTTTTTCCTTTTTGTATGTTATTGTATTTTAAAGGCTATATTTAATAAAATCTAATCAGCTTCAGCGCTGTATACCGCACACAGCAGGGTAGGCAGAGGGAACCTAGTGTTAAAACACACCGTTTCCCACTTTCCGCCGAGTTCTGGAGTGGCGGAACTCAACACCGCGCTTTGCCTCGACCTTGACCAGAGCGAAGAAACGAAAATATAAATGTAAGTAAATATTTTATTTCCTCGAATTGGGATGGCCTCTTACCCTGCTTTATTAAGCAGGATACAGCAAAAAGCTGAAAAAAGAATATGATTTATAAAATTTGAATTCACACTCGTTACGTTTAACTAAGTGCATATAAAATGCACAATAGTGGCACCTATTTATAAAAAGTTAGAAAAGCATATATATATGCATTGTAAAGTGAAGCTAAACAATCTTTTTAAACTTTCATATAAGCTAGAATGTAAGTCCCGCCGGAGTTAATGTCTGTCATCTGTCTAGCACCAGATATTTCTTGAGAAATGTTAGATTATTTTATAAAGGATTTAGAAATCTATGGTGATTTAAAAAAGTGAAGTCTTATAGTAAAGTATGGCATTGAACAAATGCGCGTGGATATGTCATCAATTTTGATATTATGTATTTTACTTAAAATTTGTATCAACTTCTCAAATACACAACGATTGGGATCATTTACCCATTCGTGGTGTATTTGGGAAGTTGAACTTCATCAGTTGAAAGTGTTCTTTGACTAGTTTCCCCCAAGACGGTTGTGTGTTCCAAGTGGTATTTGAACACACGACCGTCACATTTACAATCAAAACCTGTGATCCACGGCATCAATACCTAAAACTAGTTTTAAACTAAATATCTAAATACAGAAATTTCTTCCCAGACTATACTGCTACGCTCAAAAGCACGTCAAGTCGATCCGGGCTGTCACGAGGACAGTCCAGCTCCCTGACAACAGGACGAAGTCAGTTAGAACTCGCGTCCACACTCACGTCCACTCATCACCCTATCACGTCTCCGATCATAAAGCTGCTATCACAGTGGGAATCATTATGGGAGTGTTCCTTCTGTGTTGGGTGCCATTCTTCTGTGTTAACATCGTTGCTGCATTTTGCAAGACTTGTATACCAGGTTGGCATATCTATATTTCTATATTGATATTTTTTGTTTTGGTTTGCTTGGTTGAACGCGCTAATTTCAAGAACTATATTGAAAAATAATATTTATTAAAGAAGGTTGTGAGATACGTCATATCACGTTAATCGATTACTTTGTACCTGCGGCCAAATATTGCTCGGGCGCTCAGTAAGTATGATATTTGACAATATTTCATACACAATTTTAATTATTTTCATTATTTTGATTGACCACGGGGGCGAAGTCAGTCAGGTTCATTATGCGTCTATTCTTAGTTCAAAAGCCTAATGTAGGTAAATAAATATTAAAAATGCTTATACAATTTATTTTAATAAAATCTAGGCTAAGAACATTTATTTTTGAACTTTTCGCGGTTATGATAAAACATATAATTGGTACAAAAAATAAAATAATAATGATATAATTCTTACGTATGTTTAATGTAAGTCAAGTACTCGTTTTTCTATTATTTGTATCAAGTAGTCCTAATATTTTTCAAGTTAATAATTGATAATATTAAACACAGAATAACAGTAATCTTAATAGATTTCAAATATTGTATTTCTGTAATTACCTTCACCAAAGTAATTATTAGCGACTGTAAAATTACCATCCAATACTTCTTAAATTGTTTTTAATTAAACAAAAAGTTTCCCGAAGTTATTAAAATAATACGGTACCATGTTTAAATTTACTCATAAAGGCCTTTGATGTAAAGTTGAAATGTTAGACCATATTTTGAATGTATATCCTTTGTACAAATTAATTTAATCAAAAACTATTGACATCACAACATTTAAGTTAATTAACGATTTTAATTATAAATTCATAAAACGAAATAGAATTCAAATTCAATTTATACAGATTCCTCTTACAAAAAGATTCTGTAGTAATTAATTATGATGCATTACCCGAGCCCATACGTGACATTAAATATAATGAGAAAATAAATGAACAATCCAAAGGATGTGGCCCACGAAAATATTTCTGGCATTAAATAATTGATGGGCGATCTAAATCGAAAGCTTCAGATACGTGATAAGGAAATTACAAATGAAATTGCCTCAGAGATGGTCGAAGTGGTGGATAAACATTTGGGTCAGTGTGTTGTGAAAGCAGCCGTAATTAGGAACAAAATGTATGCATTATTAATGACATTGTAAAAGCACTTTATGGTTGTAACGCCCTAAGTGTTCTAAAATAAATGATTTATCTAAACATTAGCGTTGATTATATGATTCGTGTTATGTATTGAAGATATATTTAGAATATTTTTAATTCGGAACCATTATGAATACATTTTTAATATATGATCTATTTATGTATATCGTATTTATATTTCTGTTATCAAATTCTGTATACGTACGTATACTGTATATTTTCATATTTAACCTAAAACTTTTATTACAGATCTCGCATTTAAAATCCTCACGTGGCTCGGCTATTCCAACTCCGCGTTTAATCCGATCATTTACTCCATATTCAACACGGAGTTCCGTGAAGCGTTTAAGAAAATACTCACGTCCAAATATCCTCCTTGTTGTGGATATCAGACAGTAAGAGCAAATACACCAACTAGAAATGATAATTTCGTCACTGATTACGGAACTAAGACTCTGGTAGTTCGAAGAAGTGGCTCCTTAGGTCTTTCTGGTGTCGATCCTACTCCAAGGTCTTCGGCTGAATCTGTGAAACCTTTAAGGGATTATCACATCTGACAAGAAGACGGGAGCAGCAACAATGGACTGCTCGACAAAAGCGACGTAGTGTAAGTAAAAGACTGTTTATTTTGTATATCTATCTTATGAGTTGTTCGTGTAACGTAGCAATAAGATGCCTAGCAATTCTCTTTTACATATCAAGTTGATTAGTATAGGTGCATTGATTAGAGCTTTGTGCGATTCTTCTAATAACCCTAATAAAAGATAAGATTTAGATAACATTGGCAAAATTATAAATTATAAAAGATTTATATTTAAAAATTGGCTTAGATTGATCTATTTGATGTAGGACTTTTGTAAGGCATCCATTTTTCTATTTTATTGATCAGTTTTAAGTTTTTAGAGTACATTTAATGTTTTTAAAAAAGATATGTATAAGTCATCAATATTTTGTCTTTTCAGCTAAAATCTGTATGTGCAAGAAGTGTAGCTTCAAATTTAATAACTAAATTAATACATCAAGTTTAATATCAAAAATATTTTTTTTGTAATAGAATATTTTCATCTTCAATTTATTATATTCCTGTGATACTTTTATATATAGTTAAATAACTTATTTTTAAAACTGTAAATAAGAATACAGAATTAAATATATTCTTTATTAAGATATCTCACTATTAGTTAATATTTAATAATGTTATAATTAACGTAAATTGCCTCATTTTCGGGCATCGTTAGTACTTTAGTGATTTGAGTTCAGTGATAAACCTCTTTGTTCTTCACCTTGATGTTCTCTGGGCTGAGTGACCAAGTTCAATCGATCTTACCAAATAATCTCTTTCTGCATTTGTACACAATGGCTGAGCTTACGTTATTATATGTTATTAATATTTCTATGAATGTAGTGTTATAAAAATGAAGAATTTGTTAAGTTGAACGCGATAATCTCAGGAACTACGGTTTGGAATCGAAAAATATTTTCCCTTGGAAACCGGACAAGTCTGTCATACTCATAATACATGTATAGCTTTATCTACTAGTCAATTTAGATATCTTTGTTGTTCCTAAAGTCATATAAAATTTAAATAATTTTAAATTTACTGTTGTCATATTTGTAGATATATAAAGATTATAAATGGTTCTCATAGAAATTCTGTAAATGTATAAATATGGCTGTTATTTTTTCTTCATATAAAAATCCATTTTAATTATTAAACAAAATTTTATTTGCTTCAGAAATTACTCAAATAACATGTAATTCGTCATTTATTTTTTAACTAGATTTAAGTCTTTATTGTCATACTTGTAATATATAAAAAATATTATTCAAGCTTAGTTTAAAAGTTCTCAAAAGTATTTAAATAACATAATTACTATGAACGAGGCCACCGTGGCGCGGTGGCACAAGCGTTCCTTGTAAGTTCTATTCCTATTCGGGGAAATGAATTATTATTTATTAATATTTTCATATCATAGCTCTGGTACCAGGGCAAAACGCGGCGTTAAATTCAACCCCAAACCCAAAATACTTTAAAAATGCATAATTTCTCCAAAGAGAACCAATTTAATTTGAATAGTAGCAAAAAAACATAAACAAACGTTTTGCGAAATTAAAAAAAAAAAATTATATTTTAAGCAAAAAAAAAATTAAAAATATTTTCGAGAACTTTTGGACTTAATTTTGATGCTGTTATGATTAAAATTTCTATTTTATAATAAGTAAATAAATGTATTAAATTTATATAGTTAACTAAGTACCAGATGCTTTCCAGAAGAACCTTTAGTATATATGAATATATTACAATGGGGAAAAGCGCTAATGAAATTTATTGATATAATTGTAAAAATATTGTAAAAGTATATCGCTATACGAATGTTGTAATGTTTTTAGATTTTATTTATTGTATATACTTTCGTCTGTAGAAAATATGTTGTAGTTTCTGAAAGGATATAATATAAATGTATTTATGTATGTATGTATACTATTATAATTTAATATGCAGCTTCTATTTCATAATAAATCGTATTTATTCAAAAATGGGAAACCAAAACGAGTATAAATAAGCAAGTGAAATCAATAAATATTTCTTAAAAATATGCAAAAATAAAGCAATCTTTATAATCTATGATGTCAAGATTCTAATATATAACTGGTACAGATACACATATTTTTATTTGAAATAATTATGATAATTAAAATTATCGTCGAGGCGTAGGGGAACAAGCTGGGGCTTAGTTACCACTCGGGGGAATGATTGCTTCTTTGCTCTCGTAACGAGACAAAGGGTGGCGTTGAGCTCCGCCACTCAATACGCAATGACTCGAGAATTTCAGATACAACGTGAAGCTATAAAAATATATTTTTCTATACGTATATCGTATTAATTTTAGGCCATATCACATTTATTTATATGACAAAAACTGTCTGTCTTGTCTGTAAAGTCGGCATAGACGCGATTATTTTACGTGATAACGTCATAAGAAAACATTCATGAGAAATTATATACTTTTATGAATTGAATTATTATGTCTGATTTATCATTATTTTGTATAATACAAAGTAGTTAATTGAAAATCACACAATATTTTTCGATAAATTATTCGTGCTTATTCAAATATTTTTTAAAAATCAAATTATGCTAATTAAGTACGAATAATTATTTGATGTTTAATTACACCTAACAATGAATAGATAAAAGCCTCACTATGGCCAGTCTTGCCTCTCTTTCGCTTGTTCCGCGCTCTCGCTTGCACCCACTTCTAGGCGAAACGACGTTAAGATATCAAAGAATTGACAATTTGTCGTTTAATAAGTTCTCGGTGCATACGTGACATTTTCAATACCACGTCGAAACCTCAAGAAATAAAATACGTATTTATGTCGTAACGAAGTAGGACAGGCTTTACACAAGTAGGTTAGCTAAAGAGTGACGTTGCAGCCAACTTTTAGCTCATGTCTCTTGTGTCATATAGCCTGGCTGTTTTATTTCACATGGAAAATGATGGCTGCGTGTGAAATTCTTATTCTATATACAGATTTATGCTTTTTTTTAACTTTTTTCTTTGTTTTAAGGTTGTCATTTTGATATTTGTTCAAGTTTTTTTTATTTATATTTCAATATTCATTATTTTGTTTAATTATTCCTTAAATGATAAAACGTAAATTCCATGATCTATTTATATAAAAATGTAGGAATATTTAAAACGTACTAAATCAGATATCATTCCTATTTATGTGTTATATTGACATATTTAAATGAAAATGTGAAATTATATTTCCCATATCCGCATACATGTATGTATAATGTGATTAATCTCAATCACGGGCTAATGGCTTTGGAAGTATTGAACCTTTTATTTTGACTGTCAACTGAGTTATTAAGTTCGCTTCGTATTAAAGTACTGAGCAAAAGCTGTCAGTTTAAAAACTTTGGTTTTTCATTCATATAAAGAATTAAGATCTATCTTAAAATATAAAATTTAGATCTAGTATATCTGTTCGTACATGTGCTATCAGTATTTTTAAACATGTAATGTCCACCAGTTCCGCCACTCAACACACACAAAGGTGTTTTAATGGGACGGGGTGTCTTAACACTAGGCTCCCAGGTTCTCTCTGCTTACCCTGCTATGTGCGAGATACACCGTAAGGAAAAAATAAATAAATAAAAGGAATAAAATGTTACCTAAAGAAAGACAGTTCTTTAAATGAATGATAGTGAATAACATTTTGCTTCGCTGTTATATCTATACAGTTTAATTCGCTGAATTTGAACCTGAGAACAACCAACGAGTAAATTAAGTTAAACATTTAGAATCGTTACAATTCAAGTAGAATACAATAAAAATAAAAGATATAGCTATATATATTGGATAGACCATCAGCTTTATATAGTTGTCCGTGGGGAATGGCGCGAGTACTAAGCCACTGTGTGGAGTAACACGCTTCGGTGATTTTATCTGGGGAACGTAGAAATTTTATATTTCGTAACTATCTCTTTTCACTTCTGCACAAAATTTTTATTTAATATTTTGATATTTTTTTACGCTGTATCCCATATCAGGGTAGGCAGAGCAAACCTGGGAATCTAGTGTTTAGACACTCCGTGTCTATTAAGACACCCATGTTCTCTATTTTCCGTTAAGTTCAGGAGGAGCAGTATTTGCATGTATAGTGTGTTAAGTGATATTATGAAATAGTTTTAACCTCCGACGGAACGCAAAGAAGAGAGGTGTTATAAATTAGACCCATTTGTCTGTCTGTTATTGTGTGTTTACGTGTTATTGTGGGTCTGTCTGTGGCATCGTAGCTCCCGAACTGATAGACCGATTTGAGGTGAGGGTTTTATTCGAATAGTAATTTAATCAAAGGTGGTTCTTAGCTTTGTCTGGTTAAAATCCGTCTAACCTTTGAAGTTCGCCAGCTGGTTTCCTGGCTCATGTCGAGGTATATTTCAATATAATTTTCTCTTTAGTATTCAGTGTTTGAATGTTCTTAAAATTTAGTATACATATATAAATTCGAAGATCAAACAATAATCTGAAAACCTGAACCTGATGCTGCAGCCAGGATCATCAACAAAAGTACAAACTTTGAAAATATATGTTTAAAGAATTTATTCTCGAAAAGAAATAAAATTTCACTTACACGAGAACAATACTATAAATGTTAACAATTTATATACAGCAATGTATAGTTGTAAGTTGTTTTAAAATATATTCTTTTTTCTCCTATCTCACAGTGCCTACAGATTAGCTTTACGCTGTATCCCAGAGCATTGCAGGTAGGGAATCTAGTGTTGAGACACTTTCGTTTTTCACTTTCCACCGAATTCAACAGAATAAATTTAATTTAATGCCAAAGATATATTTTAAAAATAGCCTCGCTTTTATAATTTATATAAAAATGTCACAAATATGTCAACCATGAGACCTGTTCCATATTCCACACATGATCAGTGTATTAAAAATATT